>PVJH01005308.1:0-114014 GCA_004026705.1 Nesogale talazaci | reverse complement strand
AAATTAACCTAAGCACATGACTGCCACAGCGTGTCTTTTCTTTTCCTCTGTCTTTTCCCCACTTTACTACCACGGTCATCTGCCGTTTATACTGCTTGCTTCTGGGCTGTCTTTTTGGAGACTTCACTCTACAATAGAAATATAACAAGTACTGACTTCTTTTTACAAATCCTTGTAAATCTTCAGTTCGTACAGTCAGAACCAGTGTTTGCCACATATATCTTTCTCATTGTGTAAAGTGACCGGATTTTAACAGTGATAAAGGGGGACACCATTGATTGGGGCGGGGGAGCTTATATACCCTTCCCATTCTCCTGCCGTTCCCTAGCTTGTTGTGTGCTCTTTCCAAAAATATCGGGACTTTTAAAAATGCCACGGGACGCAGGAAAAATAGACTAAAATTGGGACTGTCCCACCAAATGTGGGACATCTGGTCACTTTATCATTGTAGGGAATCTATGAAATTGGGCCAAACTCACTTGCTTACAGTATTTGAATACAGAATTTACTGTGACTTGAGTCTTAGCCTCGTGCCTTGTAAATTCACAGAATAGGATATTGAGAGGGGGTATATCTTTTGTCTTGAATTAGCAACAGAGCTGAAGACAGAAGGAAGAAGTACCTTACATTTTAAGGAACACTGAAAATCATTATCAGGGAGCAGGGTGGTTTGTACAGCTGCTCTTCAAGGTTACAGGGCAGATCCTGATACCACAGCCCTGTTCCCTTCTGAATCTCTTCCTTATGATGTTTAGACAATGGGAAGTTGGAGGGTAAGAAGAGAAACCTTCCCTCTTTTTCCTTTCTTACCTTTTAAATCAGCAAACTGGATTGGAATAAGACTCACTAACAACCTGTGATGGGCAGGTGGCACAACTTTGCTTCTTGAAAAGACGTAGACTTGAAGCATTTACTGATGATCAAAGATTACACCTGTCAATGTGAGTAAGACTGATATTTTAACAGATGCCCCATAGAATCAGCCAAGAATATTTCTTTAAAAATGGAATTTACAGAAGGAATATACAAATAGCTATTAGAATCAGAAAAGTGTTCACTCCTATTGCCTGTTAATTTCCTCTTGCTGATGTAACAAATTGCCACAAATATACTGATTTAAAGCAACATATTTTATTTATTTATTTATATTTGTTTATTTATTTAGCACATCACAGCTCTCCGGTGGTGGTAGTAGGAGGCCCAGCTCCACTGCTGGAATTGAACCTCCTTCCCAGTGTGCCGCAGTCCCGCTCACAACCACTACGCCACCGGAGCTCAGCCCAGCAACATATTTTAAAAATGAGTTCTGGAGGTAAAAAAAAAATCCAAGATGGCTGAGTGGAGTTTTGTTTTTTCTAGAAATTCAGGGCGAAAATGTGTTACGTGGCCTTTTGCCGCTTTCGGAGGCTGCTTGTGTTCCTTGACTCCATCCTCCATTTCCAAAGCCAGCAGCCCAGCCCCTCTCCTCTGTCTGATCTCCTGCCTTTGTTTTATATAAAGCAAGTGATTGCATTGGGGATAAACCATGATTATCCTGACTTGAGATCTTTAATCACAATTGTAAAATCCCTTTGCCATAAGTTAACTAAATTCCAAGGTCTGTATTCAGGATGTAGACATCTTTTGGGCATGACGTGGGGATGGAGACATTCTTATATCTCCTATAGTGCTATTTAGAAGCTCAAAATTTATGATTTTCAGACAATATTGGCCAGCCACAATAGATTAGCTATAGGCTGGTAAGAGCATAGGTACATGATTGAGCATAGTTATAAGACTGTACATTATAAATTGGTATACTGCTTTTGGAGAGTAGAAGCAATATTGTAAAATCAACACCATATGCACTCTTGAACTCAGAAATTTCCTACAGATTTACCCCATAAGCGCACTGAAATTGCTGGATAGGGAAACTTGTATGAGAATATTCATAGTGTTTGTGGTATTCATTGCTTGTGAGGGGGGAAATTAACTAAGTCCTTGAACTGTTAGAAACGGTTAACATACACATACACATATACACATGTTCAATAACTATAACTATGAAATAATTGAGGTGCTTGTGATTTGAATGATCTCCAACTCATGGCTCAATGAAGAATAATCATTTACAAATGACATGTGTACTCTAATGCTATTTGTGGTGTGGGGGTTTACCTCACACTCAGCTTATTTCTGTATATATGTTTCATATGTAAATTTTTGAACACATTGTAAAGCATAAGAGACAAAGAAATAACTGATTTTTGTCTCCTGAAAATATGTACATGTGATGAAGTTTGGCCATCCTTGGCTTTAAAGAGAGCAATTCTGGCTGTACTACCAAAAAATGTGTTCTTTTGGCAGACCGTGGTACTTTCAATATTTTTTGTCAGCATGAAAATTCAAATGCATCGATTCTTTTTTAGTCTTCCTTATTCACTATCCAACTTTCGCAAGCATATGAGATGACTTAAAATATTATGACTTGTGTAAGATGTTCTTTAGTTCTCAAAGTAAAATTCTTGCTTTTCAACACATTGAAGAGGCTGAAATGGAGTAGTATTAGTCGTCTTGAATGAAAATTCATTAAAAGGATAGGGGGAAAATTATCAAAGTTGGTGTCAGAAGAGACTCTGAAATTTACTCCTAATACTTGAATAGTTAAGACAAATGGAAGTCAAAGAGCTGAGAAGAAATTTTCCAATGACAGCTCAAAAAGATAGATATTCTAATGCAAATGTGGAAAGGCATAGAATTAGAAAACTAAAAGGGAAGAATTTTATCAGCATATATTGCATTGAAAGACCTAAGAAAACAACTCAAGGCTTGAATCTTACTATTGAAAGGTTTTATAGTCAAAATGTTGAATGATACAGGACACATCCAAAGAACATGGAAAGAATACAGTCACTGTACCCAAAAGAACTAGTTAATATTAAACCATCTCGGGCTGAGCCCCGGTGGCGTAGTGGTTGTGCGCGGGACTGCGGCCCACTGGGACGGAGGTTCAATTCCAGCAGTGGGGCTGGGCCTCCTCCTCCCACCGCCGGAGAGCAGTGATGCCCCCCCCCCCCCCAAAAAAAATTAAACTATCTCTGAAAGTAGCATATGATCAAGAACCAATGGTAGTGATGAAGTAGTTCAGGATGTCTTGAAAGCATTAGTGAAAAACAAAGATCCAGGAACTGACAGAATGCCAATTAAAGTATTTCAAGAAGACACTGAATTCCCTCATCTATGCCAAGAAGACTGCTACTTTGTCAACTGACTGGAAGAGATACAAATATTTACCCATTCCAAAGAGAGTCACTCAACAGAATGTGTAAATGATAGAACAATATAATTAATATTACATGTAAATAAATTTTTTGGGGGGAGGGCATCACTGCCCTCTGGTGGGAGTGGGAGGACCAGCCTGGCTCCTAGAGAATTGCTGCTGCATTTGAACCGCCAAGCCAGTGGGCCGCATTCTGGTACAAAACCACTATGCCACCGGGATTCAGCCCGTAAATAAAATTTTGGTGAAGATCATTCAACAATGGCTGCAGCATTACATTGAAAGGGAGCAGCCCAAGGTTCAGGCTGGGTTCAGAAGAGGCTGTACAGTAAAGTGACCAGATTTTAAGTGGGACACCATTGGCCGGGGGAGGGAGAACTTTTGATTAAAAATTTTGTCTATATGGAGCAACTAAAATTTTCATAGAATGCAGAAATAGTATTGTAATATATTTGTTTTAATTTTAAAATGCCACGGGACATTGTTAAATTGCTAAAAAGTGGGATGTCTGATCACTTTATTGTACAGCCATGGTTATCATTTCTGAAGTCAAGTAGATTTTGGCTGAAAGGAGAGAATACCAGAAAAAAGGTACTGATATTTTGCTGAGCATACAAAAGCATTAACATGCATGAACCATGAGAAACTTTTGATAGCATTGACAAGAATGCCAACTATTTCTGCTCACATGGAATCTGTACATAGATTAAGAGGTAGTTTTGTGAACAGAACAAAGGAATTCTGCATACGATACTTTAAAATATAGAAGACTGAGTATCCTCAAAATACTCATTCAGTCTGCATGCTAGCAAATAAGCTGGATGATGTGAAGAAAAATGTGGTGTCAGGTTTGAAGAAATACAATCTTTAACATGTATGTGGTACAACCTTGTTTGCTGAAAGTGCAAAAGACTCAAAGCACTTGCTAATGAAGATCAAAGATTGCAGTCTTCAGTATAGATTACAAAAATAAAGACAATGAAAATTCTCACAACTGAACAATAAATAGAAGGAAAATTTCATCTTGCTTAGTTACACAATCAATGCTCTTGGAAGCAGCTGTCAAGAGATCAAACAACACTTTACATTGAGTAAATCTGCTGCACAAGACCTTTATAAAGTGTAGAAAAGCAAGCATATTACTTGAGGACTAAGGTGAGCCTGAAACAAACCATGGTGTTTTCAGTGGCCTGCATATGCTTGTGACATTAGACAAGGAAGATTGAAGAAGTACGGATGCATTTGAATTATAGTACTGGCAGAGAATATTTAAATTACTATGGTCTGCCACAAGAGCAAGCACCTGTCCTGGAAGAAATACAGCTATGATGCTCCTTGGAAAGCAAAGATTGCTTCATGTGCTTTGGACATGTTATCGGGAGAGTCCAGTCCCTGACAAAGGGGAGATCAAGCCTGGTAAGGAGGAGGGGTAGCAGCTAAGAAAGAGACTTTACAGGATGAATCAACACAGTGACTGCAGTAGTGAGTTCAGACTTTATAGCAGTTGTGAAGTTGACACTGGTCTGGGCAGTCTTTCGTTCTGTTGTCCACAGGGCTGCGATGACTTGATGGCACAACACAGCGGTAGGTTTTTTACCAAAAAAATGTGCATTAAGTATTGTGATTCCCGTTCATCCCACACACCCCACTAACCACATATTGTTTTTTATGTTTTTAACTTCTTGGGTTCCTAAGATAAAATTGTTCAAATTTACGATCTAACAACAATACGTTATTATTAGCTAAAATCTGCAATTTGTCTCAGGGTTCACTCTTTGAGTTGTGTGATCTTGTAGGATTTTTGTTCCTATTGTTCTTCACAAATGCATAATGTCATCGTGTCCACATTACAGTACTCTGCAGAGTAGTTTCACTGCCTTGAGAATATCCTGACCAGCAGGTCTTTATTCTTTCCTCCCACCCATCGAGCTGCCAACCACTGTGTGTTTCTATTTTTCATTGTTTCTATAGTTTTGTCTGGAGTCGCTGCTAAAGGTAAGATTGGGTACCTCAAAAGAAGGGTATGGTAATTTACGTTTGAAAAAGCAGTAATTGAAAAGGTCTAGGGAGCAAAGTTAAGCTCTGATAGCTACAAGTCTGCTTTACCTAGTAAGCAACTTAACTGCAACTGCTAAAACACTTCTCTGTAGTGTCTAGTTACGATCATCAAGTGTGAAGTTATGACAACTTTAATACATATAGTGTGATTATTAAACTTTATATAGTCTGGGTTTTTTTGTTTGTTTTGGGGCATCACTGCCCTCAGGTGGTGGGAGTAGGAGACCCAGCCTTTGCTCCTGTGGAGCCGCTGCTGGAATTGAACCTCCATCCAGTGAGCCGCAGACCCGCGCACAACCACAACACCACTGGGGTCAGCCAGCTTTATATATTCTGAAGGGTTGATCTAGATAGAATTTCTCAAAGGACACAGAGCAATGATGGCGTTTATTATGAAGAAGGTGTTGCTGGGGGAGGGGTTTTTAAAAAATTGGAGAACTGAATTGATGAGGGAAAAGCTAAGGAAGTCGCACTGAATAATTCGTGCCTGTTTTGACACTGAACCTGCTCTTTATTTGAGGATAACAAGGACCGGCCTGTGAGGATTTCTTTGAAAATCTCACCCCATTCACCCTACAGCTCTGATCTTACCTCTTCAGATTTCGTCTCATTCTTAAAACTCAAAGAATATTTTAAAAGAACATGATTTGAGGGCTGAGCCCCGGTGGCGTAGTGGTTGTGCGTGGGACTGCGGCGCACTGGGATGGAGGTTCGATTCCAGCTCCACGGAGCAAAGGCTGGGCCTCCTATTCCCACCACCTGAGTGCAGTGATGTCCCCCCCCAAAAAAACAAAACAAACAAAAAGAACATGATTTGAGTTCCTTGAGGATGACAAAGCTGCTTTTTGAGGTGAGGTAGGTCAAACAGCATACACGTCTTTGAAGAAGGATAATCAAGATGGAAAATCTGCCCTCGGGAGTGTTTAAGTCTAGATGGAAGATATGTAAGAAAGCAACAGATTTATATTTTCACATTTTGTTTTTAAACAAATATCTTTGTGATTTTCATAGCAATACTTTTTGACTTACCCTTGTGTTATGGACTAAAACATCAACTTCAACTGTTAATAAAACAGCGTTTAAAACAGATTACTACTATTGGGACCCCATACACAAATTCACAACTTAATTCCTTGTCTCTGGGTGGGTGGACTCCTTTCTGAAAAACAAAAGCAAAAAAACCCAGCAGGGTTTACATACAAACCCTCTGGCCTGGTTTAATCAACTAGACTTTTTGCTGTTCATTTTGACCTTGGAGGGAGCGTGGAAAAGACTTGCAGGTTAAAAATTGTTTTCTTTTACCAACTTACTGAGTGATATTAACATAAATTGAACTTCTCCCCTGCCCCCATATGTATCACTTTAGTTAGAGTGTAATGCTCAGTGATTTGGCAGTTCTGATGTAGTTTCATGTAATGTAATGGTATGAATTGGTGATAGGCATGTCACTATACAATCATCCTAGGATGCTGTAAGTACTAGAAGGCTGGATTGGAGGTGTATCTTCAGTCTCTCTTCCTTAAGTATCATTTTACCTAAGTGACCACACTTTTCTGCCTTGCTGAAATCACACTATTGAGTGGCACCTTTTATCTTACAACAAATGGAAGGGGAAAGAAGGGAGCATAGAGACTGGGACCTACTCCCATGAAAAAAGATGAGCTGGGAGCAAAGGGAGTCCTTTAGACCCAGGGTGCTTGTGCTGAGAACATTTAGACCAAAGAGAAGACTGAGGCCCTGACTCCTGTACATTGTCTAAGCTCACAGACACTGAAATGACACTACGACCTTCCTCTGGAGTTAACAGAGAAAGCTGTACCATACAGCTGGCACTCTGACTCTGGACTTCTAGGCTCCTATGCCGTGAGGAAATTCATTTGTTCATTAAAACCCTCCACTTGTGCTATTTCTGGTATAGCAGCGCTAGATAGCTAAGAAAGACATCTTTTCTTTTTTTTTTTTTTTTTTTTTTTGGCATCACTGCTCTCCGGCGGTGGAAGTAGGAGGCCCAGCCCCGCTGCTGGAACTGAACCTCCGTCCCAGTGGGCCGCAGTCCCGCGCACAGCCACTACGCCACCGGGGCTCAGCCAAGACATCTTTTCTTAATTGATTAGAACTGGAATGCCGTGCTATCAGGAAGAGAAATCAAGGGGCCCCTCACATTTCCCTTTCTTTCTTTTCCATCAAACACTCCCACTCTGTTAGAAAGTGAAGACGCTAGTGTCATTAGTTTTGTGCCCCAGGTGATAAGCCTCTTCAAGTTTCTGCATGCTCAGAAAGACTCCACAATATAAATAACTTTTTTCTGTACGGAGCATCTGTTTTACATTAATGGTAGTGTCGGCACTGCTGGGTGGGGATGTGATCCCGGGAATTCTGCTGAAGCTAGCTCCTGCCTCCTTCCCATCCTGGAGTGGGAGTCAGCGTGCGTGCCTTAAGATCAAAGATAGACTCCTCTTGTCCAGCCACGTGGAATCTGAGTTGTGGGGAATATAAATTTTGGTGGCAATGAAGATGTAAAAGATGTCTTCCTGCTGAACACCATCGTCTTGGAAAGGAAAGAGCAAGTCCACCACAGGCTAGGTGGATATATTCAGATCTCTGATCTCCCATGCCGGCCCCTGGCACATGTTAGACAGCACTGAGGAAAGCAGCTTTGTGGAGAGATGTGGTTTATCAGAGAATTTGATCGTGCACATTCATTGAGATTCCAGGTAAACAAATCTTTGGCAACTTCAGTCTTTTCTTTATCATGATATTGTCTATTGGTCCAGTTCTAAGGAAGTTTGTTTTCTTGTTTAAAAAAAATTTTTTTTATTGGCATTTTGTCCACACATCATACAATTCAATAGTTCAATCATATTAAGAAGAATTATACAATCTTTACCGCAATCCATTTTAGAATATTTTTCTTCATTGTACTCCTTGTTATTCGCATATTTTTTTCAATTTTGGCAAAAACATACAAAAACATTTTCCAGTTCAACAACTTCTCCATGAATAATTCATTGCGACTGATTGTACTCTTCCTGTTGCAACATTATTAGTATCCCTCTCCAAATTGTTCCACCATTATTAAAATAAACTCAATCCCCCTAAGGAATTTTCTTTTCTTTACATTGACTTGTAATCCATAGTAAGAACTATTGTCTTTGATCTTCATTAGTGAGCGCTTCAAGTCTTCTTCATTTTCATCAAGCAAGGTAGTATCATCTGTATATCTCAGGTTGTTAATGTGTCTTCTTAATTTAGTCCAGTTTCTCAGATTATTTACTCTGCATTCAGATCAAATAAGTATGGTGATGCATAATTTTCCTGATTTTTAGTCAATCAATATACTTTTGTTCTGTTAGGAAAATACCTCTTGGTCTATGTACAGGTTCTGTGTGAATACAAAGAAGTATCTGAAAAAGCCACTCTTCACAATGTTATCTGCAATAGGTTATGATCCACAAAGTGGAATGCCTTGGATAGTCAAGAACACAAATGAACATCTTTCTAATAGTCTGCTTTCAGTCAAGACACATCTGATGTGAGCAATTTGGAAGCTCCCTGTCCATGTTCTACTGTCCTTTTTTAACCTAATTATCTTCAGTAAAACTTTATTTGCATGTGTTATGAATCATTTGAAAAATAGATTATACATTCCTTGGGTCAACTTTTTTTGGATTGGGAAAAAATGTGCATTTCACCCATTCAGTTGGGCTAGGTATCTGCTTTACAAATTTCTTGGCATAAACTAGTGAGTGCTTCCAACACTACCTCAGTTTTTAAAAATATTTCAATTTATATTCCCTCTATTCATGAAGCAGATGAGGGACACTCATCTGTGTAAAAGAAGGAAGTTTATATCAAGAAATATCTCCATTTTTTCTTTTTTAACAATTTTATTGACACTCTAGTCACACATCATACAATTCATTAGCTCAATTATATCAAGAGTTGTACAAGAATTACCACAATTGATTTTAAAACACTGTGTTAGGCCAGGTTGGCTACAGAAACAAATCCAGTGACAATCTTGTACATGTAAGAGAAAAGTTTCTCTCAAGAAGTAATTGTATATCAAGCAGACAACCTTGCCCAGTCCAGATCAAGACCATAAGGCAGATGCTAGGCGATAAATCTCTCAGACTCTTGTAGTCACATGCAACGATGCAGAAGATCACAGGCCAATGGGTGGTGCAAGGTTGCATGCATTCAATGGCGGTGGGCACATCACAGGGCTCGTGTGGGTCTCTGTGTGGCTGGTATGCGTAAAGGTGAGGGCCAAGAGGAGGTGGAGAGTGGATGGAGGCTTCCCAGGACCCTCCTTATGAAAAGAATGTGACCTGATTGACAAGGCTAGACTCCACTTCTGTACTTTTACATTTTCAGGTTGACATGAGATTACGTAACCACCCCAAAAATTATCTTCCTCCTTATACTCATTGTTAATCATATAACTGTATATTTTTTAATTGCGGCTAAGTGATTATGTAGCAAAATATTCTCCAATTCAGCAACTTCTATGTGTATATTTCAGTTGGTTAAACTTTTTTTTTTCACGTTTGGTACTTTTAAAAAAAAACAGTTTCATTGGTACTTCATCCACATGTCGTTCAATTCAGTAATTCAGTCATACCAAGAAGAGTTGTAAAGTTGCCACCACAATCAAATTATAGAATATTTTCTCCTTCCTTGTCCTCATTGTTATCCATGCAATTACTTTTGTAATTGTAGCAAAATATATACCACAAAACATTCTCCAATTCTGCAATGCCTACATGAGTAGTAATTCAATGCCATTGATTATATTCTTTGTTTAACAACTATTGATACCTTTTCCAATGTTTTTTCTCACTATTAACATAAACTCAATAACCCCCTAAGCAAAAATGTTTCCTCCTTCACCCATGGTAACCACAGTTCAAGTTTGGCTTTCTTTTCTTAACTTTTCTTTCCTTTTCTTTTTTACTTTCTAGCAGTTTTCTTGATATAATGTTCACATATCATATACTCCCATAGTTAAATATTTTTTTAAAAGAGTTGTATATACATCATCACAATCGGTTCTAAGGTTCCTCCCTCCTACCCACATTCATGATTTGCTCCCCAGTTTCCATCCCACCCACCCCCAAAGAAGTAATAGCACTTCAAGAAGGCATCCCAGCCTAGTTCAACTCACCTCCCTAAGTTCAATGCAAGCCGAGGCCCTGTCTAGATGCCTGTCGCTGCAGGCTGAGTAGGCAGAAGGGTGGAGTGGGAAGCAGTGAGGCCACAGAGGGCAGTGATTGCAGAATCGCATGGATACAAATTCTGTGGAAGCATGGCCTGGTGCTGACCACTGTCAGGGCTGCCCCTGGGGTCAGGGCAGAGTAACAGAAAGCAGGGAGATGAAGGGGAAAAGAGCAGCTCCTATACTGTCATTCTTAGACAAAGAGACTTAAGACACCATGGAGATGTCCTCAGGCTGAAACCTGATCGACAGGTTGAATTCTGTTCCTGGCCAGTATTATGTAGTTGACCTAATAACTAACTCCAAAAAGGATAATCTGCTTTGTTTAAGACTCATTGATTTAATGAAATCTCCCTATGCATGCGGACTCATACTTGAACAAACAAATGGACACCCTGGCCCAGCCAAACTGAAAGATAAAATCAATTCACCACAGATAATTACACGTGAATACAATTGCTCTGTAAGCAGCATGGGTCAGGGATTGGTTAATTTGACACTATATTGTAGGAGCCTCAGACTAGTATTTGACATGCATTAGTCAAGAATAACCTCTAGAGTTGCTCCTTCTCAGTTCAATTAAAAGAATCTTGAATAAAAATGAAATGATCTGAGAACAATGTTGGTTTAGATTGATGTTCCCATGAATGAATGATTTATGCATACAAAATTTGGGCCGATTTAGCCCAGGATTTGTAAAGTTTGGGTCAGATCTGAACTTGTGCCTGCCTTGTGTTGAGGATAGGCAGAAAATAAAGCCTCACTGTTTTTAATTAAAAAAAAAAAAACCTACACATTTTTATTGACATGTAATTCATGTGTAATACAACTCAATAGTTCTATCATATTAAAGAGTTGTGCAGTCATCACTACAATCAATTGTAGAATATTTGTGTTCTCCTTATACTCATTTTTAGTTGTCTATTTTCCCCTCCAATATCCCCTGCCTAGGAAACTATTAATCTAGCTAATATCGCTCTAGACTTACTTACCCTAGATTTCATATACAGAAAAAAACAAAACAAAAAAACCCGAATACCCATGGCAAAATAAAACAGCGATAAAACTCAATCAAGAGTGGCCGCCTGGCGCACCCGTTCTCGGCGCCCGTCGGTCCTTACAGCGCTCCGGCCCCGGAGCCCTCGGTCCTGCCCGCTGGGCCCTTTGCAGTCGCTCCAGGAGCCCTCAGGTCAGCGGGAGCCCCTCGATCGGTAGCGGCACGAAGGTCTGTGGTCTGTCACCCCAAGCACTCTCCGAGGCTAGAGAAAGAGGAGAAGCCTGTCCCGATGCCCTGCAGGACAGGAAAAGGAGAGTCTCAACATGGAAAAGCTCAACAGTGAAAAGGAAGGAAAACTTGACAACCAAGATAAAGTAGTAAACGAAGAACTGCCATCCACTAAGGAAAAGCCAGAAGTCCCTGGCACTCCGGAAGACAAGGGAAAGTTAGGAACAGAGGATGAGGGAAAGATAGGAACAGAAGACAAAGGAAAGATAGGGATAGAAGGCAAGGGAAAGTTAGAAACAGAAGACAAGGGAAAGTTAGGAAAAGAAGGCAAGGAAAAATTAGGAACAGAAGACAAGGGAAAGCTAGGAATGGGAGGCAAGGAAAAGTTAGGAAATGAGGGAAAGGCAGATGAGGAAATGCCAAAGGAGAAAGGAAAGGCTGAGGGCGAGGGGAAGCCGAAAGAAGAAAAAGCAGCAGGTGAAAGAAACCAGGGCTGCAGCCAAGCGCGCATCTCAAGGTGACGTCCCCAGAAAAGCAAGACGAAAAACCAACACGGGGCTGGCAGAGCCCCTCAAGGCGTATAAGGAGGCCATTCACGACATGCATTTAGCAATGAGGAGACGATAACGTTCGATGAGATGGCGAGGGTGGAGGATGAGGTGAAAAACTCCAAACAGAAATTGGGGGGCTTTCTGTGCATGCAGAGAAGCTTGCAGACTCCATTCCACCCTGAGAGCCAAGGGAGCTGAGGGGAGGCTGCAGGGCCCAACAGAGAGGCTTTGAAGACATTCCTTATGTGTAGTGCCTTTGCGCCTCACTTAAGGTTGTGACTGATTAGAACGCGATCAACCCTGCTCTCCTCTTTCTTGCATTTCTCTGGCAGACATTTGCCAGACTCTGTGCTTTACCCTTATGCTGACACTTGGCTTTAGGCATCCCTCTGGGTACCAATAGCCTTTTGACCTCACTACAGCGCTCTGTGTTTCAGTAGGGGATTTTCACCCATTGCATGAAATTAAAAAAATAATGTTTTTGGTGCATTCTATAATTAAAAGTTTGCAGAACCATAAAAAAAAAACTCAATCAAGAAGAAAGCAGAAAATATTTACATACTGGAGCAATTTAAGATGGTTCAAAAGAAGGATAAAATGATAAAATGTCACATTTTACTTGATTCCATCACACCGGTGGTCCCTGGTCAGAAGAGATTCTTTAGATGCTTAATCCATGTGGGAACCCTGCAAATGCAATTTGAACTTTCACTGTCATCCATAGCCTTCCGAAAACCAGGTGTTCAGAATTTAAGCTCTCATCACATTCCTCCCTCTGGACTTGGATTTTCTTATTTACGATCCTTAGATCACATTGGCTGATGTGCTTTTTCCAGGTGGGTGTAGCTGGCTCCTCATTTAGGTGGATGATTGTGTACAACAAACCTCTAAAAACCCAGGCACTATTTTAAAAAAAAAATTAATTAATAAATCATTTGATTGGGGACTCTGACAGCTCGTGTAACAGTCCATGTATCAAACACATTTATACATATGTCGGCATCATTTTCAAAACATTTTCTTTCCGCTTAACTCCTTGGTATCAGCTCCTCCTGTCCCTCATTCTCCCTCACTTTCCCACCCTGTGGGCCCCTGATAAATGATAAATGATTATTATTTTCAAATCTCATGTTACCCACTGCTTTCCTTTACTTATTTTTCTGTTTGTCCCCGGGGGAGAGGAAGATGTTATATGTCACTCACTGTAGTTGGTTCCCTGTTTCTCCCCTCTCTCCCTCCCACCTTCCGCATACCCTCATGGTAACACACTATTTCCATTGCTTGTCCTGAGGGTCTGTCGGTCCTCGATTCTGTGTGTCAGAGTCTTATCTGTACGAGTCAGTGTCCATGCTCTGGTCTAGCTGGATTTGTAAGGTAAAACTGGGGTCATGATAGTGGGGGGGAAGGAAGCATTAGAGAAATGGAGGAATGTTGTGTGTTCCTTGGGTGCTATATTGTACCTTGCTGACTTGTTCCTTCCTTGTGACGCTTCTGTGAGGGAACGGTCAATTGTCTGCAGAAGGGCTTTGGGTGTCTATTCTAACCTCCACCATTTACATCAATACATTTATTTGTTGGGGGTCTTCTGGTACCTGATACCTGATTGCATCAATGCCTCATGATCACTCAGGTTGGTGTGCTTCTTCCATGTGGGCTTGGTTGCTTCCCTGCTAGACGGCCGCTTGGTTAGCTTCAACCCTTTAAGACCATATCACTGTATCTTTTAATAGCCAGGCACCATCAGTTTTCTTCACCTCATTTGCTTATGCACCCATTTTTCCTTCAGTCTCTGGCCAGGATGGTGAACAACACAGAATGCCAGGTTATTACAACAAAGTGTTCTTGTGTGGAGGGAGTACCAAAGTAGAGAACATCTGCTACCTTAATACTTAAACATTTAAATAGATGTATATAAACGTATATCCCTATAATTATATATTAATATATTTACATATATGCATGCCTATATTTATGCCTCTCTAAAGGTCTTTTGGCTCCTAGTTCTTTCCTCTATTTCTTTTTACTTTATTCCTGTCCCACTGTCATGTTTGACCTTCATTCAACTGTCTATACTTGCACTTGATGAAATCCCACCAGGCAATCTACTCCCTTGCCATCGATTTTAGATCTCTTATTGTATCCTTGTACCTGGGTTTGCTGATTCCTCCTTCCTTTCTTCTACCTGCTTTTCTCCTAGCACCCCTCTGCCCCCCCTCCCCGGGAGATGTTGGCTCCTTGGGATTGATTGTGCTACCTGTCTTATATGGATAGACATCAGAAAAAGAAGAAAAATGGGATGGGAGGTGGGGTGGGGGGAAGTTACAGGTCTGTCTGCTGATCCTTCTGAATATTTTCTACTCAGCTCTGGTGAAGTGTGCCAAGCCCTGTCCACCAATTCAGAAGTCTTATTTTCAGGATTCCTTTTGGACTTCATTGCTTTGTTCCCCTTGTTATCTCCTGTGCTCTCTTCATGTTTTGCTCTGGGACGTGTGTATGTGTGTGTGTGTGTGTGTAGGGATGTCAGCACAATTCCTACACTCTGTCTTTAGTCTTTGTAACATTGTGGGTTAGTGAGTGTCCTGTCTCATGGTAGGGCCAGCCCCACAGCCCTCTGTGTGCATTGGCTGCTCTGAGCAGGAATGTCACTCTTGAGGCTTGTTCAGATAAGATGAGGTCCACTCTCTTTCCCTTTTAGTTTGCTCTTAGTGGCCGACCTGCCACTTCCCCTGGGTTGTATCTGCAGTGTTGGCCTCTGTAGTCCATTCTTCTGAGGAGGAGGTTGATGTAGCTGGTATTGGCCTTGTTGCATGTTGGTATGTTTTTCTTGAGGCTTGGTGCTCCACTTTCCTGTGGAGACATGAACAATATGTAGGTTTGTAGGTTTGTGTCCTGTTCCCCCATATCATCCCTGCCCCCCTGCCCCATCTCCTTCATTTTAGTTGTCTGTCATAGACATCCCTATGTTGGCTCTAACCCCTGTCAGAGTACCTGGATCTTACCCCGGGAATTTACTCATTTAGTGACTTTTCCCGTATGCCCTTTGTGCTTTTAAAGCTTATCTCAGAGGACTCATGTTGCACTTGGCTTTTTAGGTTTGGCTTACTTTGCTTAGCATAATTTCCCCAACTCTTCCCATGTAGCGCAGTGTGCTTTATGTGTCCATCACTTCCATTTTCAGATGCATAGTACTCCATTGAATGTATATACCAGGGACTTTTCATCAATTCGTTGATTAGTGGAAATTTATGCTCTTTCTAATTCTTTGAAATTATGAATTGCGTTGCAATGAACAATGGAGCATAGGTGTGTGGTTATGATCAGTTTCTTACTTCTTCTGGGTATATGCCAAGTAGTGGGATTGCTGGATCATATGGTAGCTCGATTTCCTTGTCTGGTTTCTTTTCCCAGTGGGATTATTTTTGTCTTTTCCCCATTGACTACAATGTGGCCTGTTGGCTTTTCATATATAGCTTGTAATATATTGAGGAATTTTACTTCCATTCTTATCTTCTTGAGTGTTTTAAACAGGAATGGATGTTGGATGTTGTCAAGTGCTTTTTCTGTGTCTATTATGTGTTGTTTTCTTCTTTTTATTGTAAACGTGACAAATAATGCAAATGGATTTTTTGATGTTGAAGTATCCCTGCATTCCTGGAATGAATTCTATTTGGTCGTGGTCAGTTATTCATTTTACAAACTTTTGTATTTCTATTGGCCAGTATTTCATTAAGGATTTTAAAAAAATGATGTTCATTAGCGATACCAGTCTGTAATTCTCAATTCTTGTGAGCTCATTGCCCACTTTAAGCATCAGTCTTATGCTAGCTTCATGGAAAGAGTTTTGGAGTTTGACATCTTTTTCTATTCTCTGGAAGAGTTTGTGTAGGATTCATGTCAGTTCTCCCCTGAATGCTTGGTAGAATTCTCCTGTGAAGCCTTTTTTTGGGGGGGGATTTTTTAGTTGGTTTTTCCTTGATTTCCTCTTTTACTGTGTATTTCCTCTATTACTGTGGGTCTGCTGAAGTTCTTGACATCCACATGTGATAGTCTAGGGAGGGATTGTTTTTCCAAATATTTGTCCATATGTTCCAAGTTTTTGAATTCATTGGAGTACAAGCTTTCATAGTGGAATTAGACTTTTAATTTCCCCTATTTCATCCCTCATTCTGACTATTGATATTTGTTTCTTTCTTCTTTGCTTAGGTTTGAAGGTGGCCTATTGCTTCTGTTAATCCTTTCAAACAACTAGTTATATATGTATTTTTGCTTCATTGATTTTTTTTGCGATATTTTCTTGTTTTCCCACTCATTTATTTCTGCTCTAATTTTTATTGTTTCTTTTCTTTTGCTATTAGTAGAATTGTCCTGTTAACTCCACTCTAAAGACTGGAGGTTTTGTTTCAAGGTATCAATCATAAGTCTCTCTTCCTTTTTCACTTGTGCATTTATCACTATCAAACTTCTTCTAATAACTGCTTTTCCTGTGTCTAAAGGTCTTGGGACACATATTCTTATTCTCTTTAGTTTTTAAAAACTTCCCGATTTTGTCTTAATCTGGCTCAGTACACACTCATTTGGCAATGGAGAATTATTCATCCTCCTATTGTTCGCCCTTGTTTTATTAAACTTTCTTTTGTTGATTTTCAGTTTTTGGCTTAATGGTCTGAGAGGGAAGTCTGAGTGATCTCTATGTGCTTGAATTTATGTAGGCTCAACTTGTGTTCCAGCATGTGGTCTATCTATGAGTATGTGCACTATTCTTCCTGATAGGTGGGCACTGTCTGGTTCCTTCACTTAAGGCCTCTCCTTCATGAAATATTACTACAACAACAGGCTCTGCTAACACTTCATGTTTTAATTGGAATCATAATTTTGAGCTGTTCCATTGGCACTCTTTTGCAATGCATAAAATATTTGCTATAAATTGGGATTCATGTATGGACAGCGCAGGAATTCCCACCTCCACTGCCAGCCCTGCTCCAGTATTTCCCATTCAGCCCTGTATTATGGTATAATATACAAGGTTCACAAGACAAATCTTCCTTTTCTGTGTACAGCAGAAACTAGGGGAATAACTAATAAATGCAACCTTCTTAAACCAGTAAATCTACCTGGTTTCTGTTTTTCTTTTCAGATTTCTTTAGAATCCAGTATTTTGCATAGAAATAAGGTCTTAACTAAAGCCATAGTTCGTGTGACAGTCATTGGCACAGAAGATGTGGAGTCTGTAAGAGTGGCAGCATCCGTGGGCCATTACTCTCTGTCTGCCAGGCCAGCAAAAAGTGTGTGTCTATGAAAATAGTGGTTCTTTAGAACTGACCCAAGACCTAATGCCACTGTGCATTGTTGCAGGCCAGGCTTATAAGAA
Organism: Nesogale talazaci; assembly: GCA_004026705.1. Lineage (NCBI taxonomy): Eukaryota > Metazoa > Chordata > Mammalia > Afrosoricida > Tenrecidae > Nesogale > Nesogale talazaci. Next base: position 96,335 of record PVJH01005308.1, on the reverse strand, counting down.
GGAGCAAAGAGGCTTTCTTTGTTCTCTGGTCTCACAGGACAAATAACCCGAAGCTAGTTGCTAAAAGTCTAGCTCCCAGACTAGTGGTTTAAATCAAAATAATGACTTTCAAAAAGGTAGGGAACTTAGGTAGAGAACTATTTCCTCTGACCTCCAAATACTAAAACACACTCTGATTTATGCTGTTGCCTCTGGGCAGCTTGCTTAAAAATCTGGAGCTCAAAGTTACGTTGCTCTCTCTCTGTCTTCCCTCACTCTGGAGATGAAAAAGTGTTGCAGAAAGGAAAGGCTGTAGATGGCCCCTAGTGCCAGAGAATGGCTGTTGAAAGGACGGTGGGTTAGCAGAGAAATTATGATCAAGATTGTAGACGGCAGTGTAGACCTTCACAACCCCCTGCCCCTCCCCAACAGCCCCAGTAAAGCAGCCCAGCTATTAAAGTTTTTGGCTTTTTTCTTCTTTTTACAACTGGGATGAAAGCAACAACAAATCAACCAACCCTATATATTATTCCTCTAATTAAACAAGATCAACTTGAATATGCTTTTCAGGACTCCCACCATAGAGAAAACTCAAAACAAAACTCAGAAAAACTGAAACTCACTTCCTTTGAGTCAATTCCAAATCAAGCTGTTGTATAAGTCAGGGCGGAACTGTCCCTGTAAATTTCCGACACTTTATGGGAACAGAAAGCCTTATCTTTCTCTCATGAAGCATTTGGTGTTTTTGAACTGCCCACATGAAGTTAACTAGCAGCCTAATATGCAACCCACTACTCTACCAGTGTTTCTTATGCCACCAGGACAAGTTCTCTCCACAGAAGGAAGTAGAAAGAAGCAGCTTTCATGGTGGGCAAGGAATTGTTTTCTCACTTCATTTTTGAGAACAAGGATACAAGATTTGCTTTTTTTTGGTGAGGTGAGTGTGAAGTTCAGAGCTAGCAGTAATTCATAGGGGAGCTCGCAAGTTCTACACCAGTGTGTGGTTTCCAAGAGCCCAGCGATAAGCCACACTCACACAAACATGCACACAGCAGCAAAAAGTTAAGCCACTGTTTTATTAAAGCATAGAATGACTTCAAAAGAAATGAAGTGGGACTTAAACATAGATAAGATATGCTTTGCTTTGCTCCAGGAGTAAGGTGGGTCTGCCCTACCTATTCTCCCCGCAACCCCCCCCCCCCCCAACCCACCCACCAGGATGTTGTCTAGGGGAAGGCTTCTAAGTTATAAAGGGCAATTTCAAAGGCGAAGGGGTTGCAGCGCTGCAGATCGCCAGTGAACTTTCTCATGAGTTACTCAGTTTTCCTTGAGTCTCTTGTATAGTTTCTTTCTAGTTTATCTCTGTTTTGGCCCTGGGTCATCTTATTTTCAGATTTCTCTCCAGCAGTAATACTGAGTCAAGATTTTCACCAGGGCCTGGCTTCAAAGTTAAGAGGATTACTATTCCTATTCCCACAGAACCCTCTACCTCTACCTCATTCCCTTTAGCAGGCAGAAAATCTCTCTTTTATCTCTGCCATTTTCCCTACAGAAAGCAGGACTCTGAATTCTTTCTGGCTGTGGAAGACAGATCAATGGAAGACTGACCGAGGTGCTTCCTGCGGATAGGGGCTGCAGCGGCCCTATATGTCTGCTCCCTTCCTGAGTAGTCTTTAGTTTTTTACCTGCTGGGGAAGAGGAGTCATCTAAAGCAGAGTGGTCTTTTTTAGAGAAGGTGGCTGCAGCGTCATCGATACCTCTTAAAGGAATTGACTGTTACCCATTCATGATCATCATCTTTATGTGGAACTGCTGAAACCTGGAACATTCAGACTTTACTGGGGTTTTAAATAGGCACCGGCAAAAATTATTACTAGGATTACCAAAAGCAAGGGCTCTAAAAGCTGGGGTTGGGGTTGGGGGTTAGAACCAACTCAGGGAATGAAACTGGAATGTGTAGATTCTCATAGCCTGTTTCTGTCATGCTAAAAAGCAGGAGAAAGATTTATGACAAGTGGTTTTACTCAAAAGTCCATGGTCTGAGAAAGTGGTAGAGAAGACTTTGGACTATCTATCTATCTATATTTATATGAAGCAGATGAAAAATGACAGGATGCTGAGGTCACTTTTGGTATAGGTGCAGGTTCTAGTTACCCCTGAAGTACTTTTGAAGGTTGTGTTGGGCAGGATTCTCTAGAGAAACAAAACCAGGACACTTATGATTATATATATAAAAGGATAGGTTTATATGACTAGATGGAATACAATGGCTAGTTAGTCCACACAGCAGTACAGAGGAGTCATTCCAGCTCACTTTCATGGGACAGTTAATACACTGAAGGCCCGTCCTATTCAAGCCACTTTTTGGTCCAAGGTCAAGAAAGTGGAGTCTGTCTGGAGGCAAGACTACCCGAGTCAACTGCAGGCTGCAGACATGACAAGGTGGGGCAGCAGCAGCAGCAGCAGGAAGATGAGTTGTCCAGGCCTAGTAGAGACCAATAGTGCAGCAGTGTCAAGAAGCAGGTCTTGATGGAGTCTCAAGATGTAGCGATGCGTGGCATGGCTACACGATCCACCACAATCCGTGGTTGGCTCAGCCCACAGGTAGCGCAGAGCAGCTAACTCAGGCAGCCGGATACTGGTCTCATCACCAGGGAGAAAAGAGGCCAGGATCAAGGAGCCATTTATCTCAGTAGCTATGCAATCAAGCTGCGCTCTGACTGATGACAGGCTAAACGTTGTCCATATTTTTCTATGGGAGTCATGTTGGTACAAAAAGCCCTAACTATCACAAGGCTCTTGGTGCTTATTCTTTATGTAATTTTTCTCTAACAGTGAGCATATTTGTTCTTTTCTTTTTTTCTAGTCTACTTCTCTCTAAACAACTTACTATGTACTTTCAATTTGACTTATCTTTAATATTCTGGCATAACTGGGCATTCTATTATTGTATCTTAGATTATCTTCATCATACTCTGAACTTTTGCAACTTAACTGTATTCATCTAAATTCTTTCCTTCTTTCCCTTCTAGCTTATTTACACTTTACAAGCAAAACTCTCCATTAATCTCAACTGCCTATCAGCCAAGGGTTAAGTTCTTTCTAGGGGAATGACCTCTTTTTCACCAACTCATAGGAACTTGAGGGTTAAAGCAGCTGTGTGTAAATGGAAGAGGAAGGAGGCACATCGATCCCGCTTTTCTGAGGCGCAGGTCTTTTTAGAGGAGAGTACGCTTTTCGGTAAGCTTGCTCTGGAACGTTCTTATCTGTGGAGTGTTGATGTCGCCTGGAGCTTGAATTAGCTTGATTTGGGATAGCTGCAATCACAATTTAATTCTGTGAATTTTTGAGACATTTTTACAAGCTGCAGCTAGGTGGACCTTGGGATACCTCCCACTCCTTGTCCCACTGGTGGCCTCCCTAACTGTGGAGAGGGCTGCCCTGTCTCCCCAGGAGGCTCCCTCTTGGATCCCAGGCAGGCCAGCTAATTCCTGTGATCCACAGCCCTTTGTCTACAGGCAGTTCCTCCTAGTTAGGACAAAGCCTAGAATAGACACAATAGACATTTCTTAGCTTCTTCATGACACTCTTAAGTGGAAACAGGTATACAGCCACCCACCAGCCACATGAAGGCTTAATAAACCCTTGACTGGGATTCCCCATCCCCAAGATTTCCATAGTTGATAGCCCATTATCATTCCCTTCGTTGGTTATAGATACAAGTCTATGCTCCTAATTATAGGAAAACGCAGAAACTTACCTATCTTCTGTATTCAATTACTGCCAGGCTCTCTTAAGGTCTTAGTAAACGTCAGCGTGTAGAGTGGAAAGCCTCTGGAGAGCTGTCTTTAAGGCTACAGAAGTAAGAAATAACTCTTTTGGGGCTACTGACCGATCCTTAGCAGTGTCCCAGATAACTTCTAAGCAGGGAAGACTTCTAACCGAGTCTTCCTACATATCGACTATAAAGGTCTCATAATTTATTGTAAAGTTCACAACTTAAATGGCATTCTTTGTCTGCTTGTCTTAACCACCCAACAGGTCCTATGAAGTATCTAATAGAAATCGGCAAAGTGACAAACAGTCTGAAATCTGGGAGAAGAGACGTTTCAGCTTGAACTGGACCATGAAAAGGCAAAGGTCTCATGTCCTCTCAGAGTACCCATGTCCTGAGTCAGTGGGTATATTGTTTGATGGCATGCAGACTTCTCTAGATATTACTGCTCATGGATCCTGTCCCAAATGTCTCACAATTTACTCTCTCGTAATGGGAGAGGACCTTGGGCTGTCAGTACCCAACTGACTCAACCCCTGGAGGTGTCTTAACTATTTTCAGACCACAGCATGTGGACGCATAAACAATCTGATTTAGTATCCTATTCTTCAGACCACAGAGGGACTTGCCCCTCCTTACAGCCTTGCAAGACTGATAATGGAGATGCATGCCAGGTGAAGCTGTTGTCTCTGTAGATCTTATCTCTATCCTAGAGGAGCCCCCCAGATATGAAGTTTGTTGTTGGGTTGATATCCACAGAGGAACTAACAAACTACACCTTTGTAGTGTTTAAGTGTTAAGTGATATGAAGCTTGCTCTCTCACACACAGCAACAAAGAGCCGCTGTTTTATTGAAGCATAGAATCACTTAAAAAGAAATGAAATGAATTCTTCTCACAGGTGAAAATTTATCATTCCTCCCCTTCTTAGTCATTATATAGCAAGAACTGCTTGTACATACTATGGATGGTAGGACTAGGACGGTGTGTCAGTCCGGGTAGGCTAGAGGAACAAATTTCATAGACACGCATATCGATATAAGGAAAGGGTTTATATACAAAAGGAATGTGACACTGAGAAGGCATCCCAGCCCAGTCCAATTCAAAGTCATAAGTCCTATATTAACCCATATGCCCGAAACCAGTCTATGAAGTCACCTTCCGACTCACGAAGTCACAGGTCAGTGAGTGCAGAATCCCGGCCCTGGCAGGGGTCTCCCCATGGCTCCTCGCTTCCAGGGCTCACGGCCCATCAACAGCATCCCGTGGTTGCAGAAGCAGCTCATCACTGGCAGAGGTCTCCATGTGGCTGCCCCAGCTTCAGAGGTCTGCCTCCATCAGGGCAAAGCTGTGTGGTTTCTCCGCCGGCTCCTCCACCTTCTCGGACGCTGCCATCTTGTCTTTTCCATGATTTATCATCTCTGGGACTAACTCCCAACAACTGGGGAAGATAGCTTCTCATTTTCACGAGGGAAATATCACGAGATTTCCCAGAAGACTCAGGAGAAAGCCATGCCAACACAGAGGCCTCATTGACTACTCAATGGCTATCTCCAGATTAGCAGGCTAGACTCCACATTTCAATCATAAAATTAACATAAGCACATGACTGCCACAGATGGACTGCCCTTTGAACCAGGCCTTAACCAGTCCGACCCTGGAAGGACCACCTAGGATGGAAGAAAGAACGTGGCCTGGCATTCAAGGTGGAAATAAATGTCATATGTACCATCTATCTTAGGGTTATGGGGCTTGGGTTCTTTTTTTAATATATGTGCCGCCGAAGCAAGTCCGGTTTGGGCTTTAAAAAAAAATGAACAGAGATAAAGGAGCCATTTTGTTCTTGAATACACAATGGGGAATGTTTTTTTGTCACATGCCTGCTTTTCAAGTCATGGGTTTTGATTGGGCTGTCCAACTGCTTTGAGCCACTTTATCCTAGAAAGGAAAGAGTTAAAAAAAAAAGATAACAATGTACACTTGATCAAGGATTCAGGAGCGTGGATAGGTGTGTTTGGGGGTGGGTTGGAGTGGAATAGAGAGAAGCTTATGCAACATATGACAAATATGCAAGATACAATTGATGTATGGAATGTTGTAAGAGCTGTAAGAGCCCCCTAGAAAATGACTTCAAAATAAAAAATAAAGTGAAAGTTACATAGAGTTAAATGGTGTAGTTATACAATCCTTGGTGGTTGTAGCTTTTAAATGAGGTATCACCTATGCTTAGCATTATGCAACTGGATGTATTTGCTCAATCTATTTACATCCTGTGGCAAACACAAACTACACTTGTAGGGTCCGTTATTTTTATTTAGCACCCGCACCCCCCCACAATTGCATATGCCTATCATGTAACTTGATTGCCAGAAAATGAATAGTCTTAGAAGAAATACAACCAGGATCCTCCTTAAGAGCTAGATGGCAATACCATGACTTTAGATACATCTAGAAAAAACAATTGCTAGATGAAGACATCTTATCTGGTGAAGTAGGAAGTTAGTGAAAATGGAGGGGGGTTCCCTCAGTATGATCGACAGAGTAGCCACACTAATGAACGCAAATGTATCAAACATAATGAGGTTGGTATAGCGGACTGAGCAACATTTCTCTCTGTTGTGTTTAAGGGCAGCTGACGCTGATGCTGATGATGGCAACAACTATCCCACCTCCTGGAAACAACAGGACCCACTAATGGCTAGTCTGCAAAACATTCCAGTGTTTAAGTAGCGTGAGGGTGTCGTTTCTCAGACTGTTCGGTGAAGGTAGTTTACTTGGTGGGATGACACTGTTTCATGCTTCAGAGAAGAAAGTCCCCACAGGCAAAGGAAGATGATGGGCACTTTGAGTAACACTCCTGTGTATGTTACTAATCACCGAAGCGCTTTTTTAGTGAGCAATGAACAACAATGTTTATGAAAAAGGGGTTGTGATTTCATTGTTGTGCCTTAAAGTCTGGAAAAGATGGAGAAGTCATGTTAAATGCCTTTATTTCTGAGTAGTATAGGTGGCATCAGCTGAGAAAACTGAACTTGATGCCATCCCAAAATATACCCTTCACCCTCCCCTGCAGGCAAACAGAACCACATATGTGTATGTGTATACACAGACACCCCAACACTAGTCTAGCAGCATCAGGAGCCAGTATTGGATATTGGCGGAGATATTTTGTTAAGTGAGTCCTTGGGTGGTGAAAATCTAACATTAAACACCCTACATAGCATGATTCTACCCTGACACACATGGGTCACCAAAAGTTGGAATTGTCTTCATGGGAACTGGAATTTTGTTTGTTGTTTGTTTTGTTGTGCTCTGGTAAAGGCAAAATAAACTCAGGATTCTCTACCCTATTGAGCCCCTTCCTCTTTTTAAATCATAAATTTATTACTAATCTGCCACATCTGTAGTAGCATGAAAGTCATACTAAGGGACCCTACACTGAGTGTATAGTATGTTCTTGATAAATTTTTATTTTAATGCCAGTTTGACTCTTTGCCGAGGGCTTGGTTACTAGGTTTTCCTCTCTACCAAAATGAAATTTGTCCAGTCATTCCTAAAGGTGCACAAAGAAACCTTCTTGTAGTTTTTGTTACAGCAGACTTAGAGGGTATATCGAAAAAATGATATTTTTGTCCATTGGAGTCATTTAAAATTCCAGGACAGAGATTTTATTTTCATGAATGCTGGGTTTTATGAAAATATTAAACTTCTGTAATAGTTAAATGTTTAAACACACAATGCTTTCTTTGCTGTTTTGAAAAGAATAAGATAGGTCTTGCTTAAGGACTTCAGTGTTCTGAAGTGCTGCCTGGGATCTCTGTCCTCAGAGACCTGCCTACCCTCTCTCTTCAACAGGGGACATGTGAATCTGTGGATTTGCACCTCTGAACTGACAGCATCCAGTATCCAAAGTGTCTATAGTCTTTGATTATATGATCTCCAGTCAGAGTGTTTTGATCTGAGTGTTTTTGTGTCTTATTTCAAAGGAGACATTTGTAATTACAAATTGGCAGTAACCAAAGTACCTATCAATAGGTGAGTGAATAAACAAACATCCATCAATGGGATACTTTTCAGTGATGAATCCAAATAAGCTATCAGGCCATAACCAGACATATTTCTAAGTGAAGAAACCAATATGGAAAACAAAGACTACATACTGAATGACTGTTCTGGAAACTATATGACATTGTGAAAAAGGTGAACTTCTAGATAGCACAAAGATTAGTGATTGCAGGCATTGCAGGAAGGATCTGGGAGGGGGGTAAATATGTGGTGCAAAGGGCATTTTAATGGCAGTGAAGCGATTCTTTATGATATTGTGATGGACACATATATTATGCATTTGTCAAAATCTACAGGACTAGCAACACAAAGAGGAAAGGATGAGTTACCGTGGTGTAGATCTCAAGTCATGCATTAATTTCATAAGCTAGGCAGGTCCCCCGGACTTTGTTCCTAGGCACCTCTGAGAGGGTCCAAACTTCCTACCATTTGTGCCACACAAAATCTCTGCAGAGAGAAAGTGCTCATGTAAATTAGAGACTTCAGTTAACAATAATAAAGTGATACTGGTTCATCATTGTGGGTCATTTGAATGTTAAGCTATTAGTAAGAGAAGCAATAGCCTAAGGAGATATATGGAAATTTCCTGTATTTTCTATTAATTTGCTTGTAAAACTAAAACTGCTTTAAAAAATGAATTATTAAAGACAAACTGGTGCTGATAAGAGAGAAAGCAGGATTTGGGTAGGTTGGGTACTAAATATTGCACTGATAAGATGGTAGGAATCAGATAGAAAGATGGGAGCTAAGGCTCAGTCCATTACCCAGCCCCATGAACCAGGCCTGCCAAGGACTGCTTGTGGCAGAGATGTGTATGCAGGGGAACCTAGAGAAGATGGTTTTGACGTGCAATTCAATGCAGGCTGAACCAACTACATGGATCAGGAACACAGCCTGAGTCGGCACCGCCGGACTGCAGACAGATTCTTCCCTGAGATGGTCTCTCTGGGTGTTCAGATCAATCCACAGCTCTAACTGGTGCTTTGGGCGGCTTGCTGTTCTCTTGAAATGACTGCATATAGCCTGGCTTAATTTAAAACCTTTAGAAACTCAGAAGTGAAGCTAACTTTTTCAAGAGGAGTTGATTTCCCGCTCTTCTGTAAGTTCAGTAGACACATTTTCGGGATCCAAAGGGAGCATTATACACATAAGGTATGCCTAGGTTAAGCAATATGGTAAAGATTTTAACTGCCTAATAAACTATAAATCCCAAAATAAACTCCTGGACATAGCAATAAAAGCTAGACGTCAACATGCAAAAATGAAGTCAGTTTAATGAAAGTAGTGGGCATATGAGTAATTTTAGTTTTTCTTGAAGTATTAATGTGGACAATGAAAAGTATAATTTGAGGTTTACTGGTGTTTATCTTTTAAGTGTTGCAGCCCAGGATTCATGAGCAAGTGACCTTTTATATTTCTTACTCTTTTCTACCATATAGCTTAAATTATTTTAACTAAATATTTAAAATTTTCACATTTGTTCCCAAGGCCTTTAATAACAAAGTATTTTCTATTTAAGTTAACGTAAGAATTTTAAATATTTGTCAAGTATATGTAAACAAAACAACCTAGAAAATTTTTTTCATACAATGGAAACTTTTCTTTGCCTTTAAAAATATTTTAACCATCTTTATAATGAGACAACTGGGAAATAACTAAAAGTTGTTGTGAGAAGTCTTTGAGAAGGCATTGATTGAGAATAAATACCGACCCTTTAATTGATTAGCTCCTTTCCCAAAAAAACACCTTGTTCCATATTACCTTTGGATAATGTTTATGAAACAGTCAGTAAATGGGTCGGTTTTTAGGACTGTAAGTTTTTTCTTCTCGCCTCTGTGATGGTTCATGTTGCGTGTCGAGTTGGCTAGGTTTTGCTTCTCACTGATTTTTCTGACATTCTGTAATTAGTTTTCATTTTTTGATGTGCTGAGAGAAGAGAGTTCTAATGCTCTAATGCTCCCATTCCTTAGGTTTGGGGCCTGCCTCTACTGTATAAATAGATGTTCTGGCAAAGCTTACTCTTCTAAAACTGATGATTTATTCTTTTTTAAATCATTCTATTGGGGACCCCTACAAGTCTTATCACAATCCATACATAGATTCAGTGTGTCAAGCACATTTGTAAACTTAGTGCCTTCATCATTCTCAAAATATTTCTTTTCTACTTGAGCCTTTGGTATCAGCTCCTCATTTTTTCCCTTCACTCCCTGCCCCACCTCATGAACCTTTGATTCTTCATAAATGATTGTTTTGTCATGTCTTACACTGTCCGGCATCTCCCCTTACCTGCTTTTCTATTGTTTGTCCCCCAGGGAGGGGGCGATATATACATCCTTATGATCAGTACCCCCCTTTCTACTCCACCTTCCCTCCACCCTCCTGATATCACCATTCTCAACACTAATTCTGAAGGGATTATCTGTCCTGGATTCTCTGTGTTTCCAACTTCTATCAGTACCAGTGTACATCCTCTGGTCTAGCCGGATTTATAAGGTAGAACTGGGATCATGATAGTGGGGGGAGGAGCCATTAAGGAACTAGAGGAAAGTTGTATGTCTCATCATTGCTACACTGACCTCTGACTGGCTAGTCTCCTTCCTTTGACCCTTCTGTGAGGGGGTGTTCAGCCTATAGATGGGCTTTGGGTCCCCACTCCGCATTCCTCATTCACATTGATATAGTTCTTTGATGCCTGACACTAGATCTTATTGACACCTTGTGGTCACACAGGCTGGTATGCTTCCTCCATGTGGGCTTTGCTGTTCCTCAGCTAGAAGGCTGTTTGCTTTCAAGCCTTTAAGACCCCAGAAGCTATATATTTTTTGACAGCCGCACACCATCAGCTTTCTTCACCACATATGCTTATGCTCTGCTTTGTCTTCAGCAATCATGTTGGGAAAGTGAGCATCATGGAATGCCAGTTTCATAGAACGAAGTGTTCTTGCATTGAGTTGACCTATGTGTTTGGGACTTGCCAATTCAATGTGGGAACCATTTCCGAGATCAGATGAGATCGGGCGTGTTCAGGATGGTATGGGCATAAACAAGGGAACCATTTCCTTGAATGGATTTTTATTTCTCTTTATTCATCACTATGTTTGACTCCTAAACAACTCAGTCTAAGATGATCTTTTAAACTTTTAAGTGTCAGCTAATAATACATGGAGTTTTATTATTGTTACTATTTCTTTTTCCCCCTCAATGATTTCATTGGGGGCTCTTACAGCTCTTATAACATTCATTACATCATTTGTATCAAGCATATTTGTACACATGTTGCCATCTTCATTTTCAAATATTTTCCACTTGAGCCCTTGGTATAAACTCCTCTTTCGCCTCCCCACTTCTTTTTTATAAAGAATCATTTTATTGGTGGTTCATACAGCTCCCCTCACGATCCATACATACATCAGTTGTATGCAGATCACATTTGCACACTTGTTGCTATCATCACTCTTAAAACATCCTCCCTCCACTTAGGCCCCAGTACCAATACACGATATTTCCCTTCCCTTTCCCATGAATCATTAATAATTTACAAATATTATTTTTTCATATTGAACACTGTCCAATGTGTCCCTTCACTCACTTCCCTATTGTTCGTACCCCAGAGTGGGGGTTATATGTAGATCTCTGAAATTGGTTCTTCCTTTCTATTCCACCATCCCTCCATCCTCCCAGTATCACTCCCACCACTAGTCCTGAGGGAACATCTATCCTAAATTCCCCTTGTTTCCAACTCCATTGTACATTATCTGGTCTAGCTGGATTTGTCTGGTAGAATTGGGATCATGATAGTGGGTGGGAGGAAGCATTTGAGAAGGAGAGGAAAGTTGGATATTTCATTGTTGTTACGCTGTACCTTAACTGGCTCATCTCCTTCCTGCAACCCCTCTGTAAGAGGATGTCGCTTCACCTGTTGATGGGCTTTGGGTCCCCAATCTGTACTCCCCCTCACTTATAATTGTGTTAGTCCTGGTAGACTAGAGGAACAAAGTTCCTAGACATGCATATGGACATAAGGAAAAGGTTTATATACAAGAGGAATGGGACATTGAGAAAAGATCCCAGCCCAGTCCAGTTATTAATCTATATGCCTGATATCAATCTATAAAGTCTCCTTCCGACTCACGAAATCACAGGCCAGTTGGTACAGAGTCCCGGCGCCGACAGGGGTCTCCCCATGGCTCCTCATTTCCATGGCTCAGGGTTCATCAACAGTATCCAGTGGTGGCAGAAACAACTCATCTCTGGCAGGGTCTCCATCAGGGCCAAGCCATGTGGCTACTCTGGCTCCTCAGACGCTGCCACCTTGTCTTGTCCGTGATTCATCATCTCTCAGACTAACTCCCAACAACTGGGGAAGATAGCTTCTCATCTTCATGAGGGAAATATCGTGAGATTTCCCAGAAGTCCCAGGAGAAAGCCATGCCCACACAGAGGCCTCATTGGCTACTCCATGGCTATCTCCAGGTTAACAGGCTAGACTCCACCCCTACATTTAAATTATAAAATTAACATAAGCACATGACTGCCACAATAATGATAAAATTTTTAGTTCTTTGATGCCTGATACCGAATCCCTTGGGTACTTTATGGTCACACAGGCTGGTGTGCTGCTTCCACGTGGGCTGTCTTGCTTCTGAGCTGCATGACCGCTTGTTTAAGACCCCAGATGCTATATTTTTTGATAGCCGGCCACCATCAGCTTTCTTCACCACCTTTGCTTAGGCACACATTTGTCTTCAGTGATCGTGTCTGGAAGGTGAGCATCATGGAATGCTGATTTAATAGAACAAAATGTTCTTGCACTGAGGAAGTACCTGAGTGGAGGGCCAATGCCCATCTGTTCTCCAATACTAACTCTCTTTAAGTATATGCCCATTGATCTATTTCCCCATCATCATATATAAATATGTACACCTATGTACATACCTGTATTTAGACCTCTCTAAATGCCCTTTACACCCCAGTTCTTTGCAGTATTTCCTTTTACTTTCCTCTTGTCCCACTATCATGCTTAGCCTCCATTTGGGTTTCAGTATTTTCTGTTACATTACTCTTGCTTCATCCCTATCAGATTTTTCACACCCACCTTGTCACTGATTTTGAATCAATCATTATTCCCTTATTCCTGGCGTGGTCAATACTACCTCCATTCCTCCTTCTCCCCTTCTCCTATGTACCGCCCCCCACCCCCCGGAACCATCAGTCTGTTGTTTTCGCTTCCAGAGTGTTCATCCAGCCTATCTTATCTAGATAGACTTGCAGAAGTAACAATATATACCAAAAAAAGGCATCCTAGAATGAAGCAACCAAAGAAAATAAAGCAATGATAACAACAACAAAACCCAATGTCTTATATATATGTGTGTGTGTGTGTGTGTAAAAAAAAATCAAAATGATAACAATATAAAAACCCGTACCAAAAAAAAAATGGGCTGAGCCCCGGTGGCATAATGGTTGTGCGCGGGACTGCGGCCCACTGGGACGGAGGTTCAATTCCAGCAGTGGGGCTGGGCCTCCTACTCCCACCACCGGAGAGCAGTGATGCAAAAAAAAAAAAACAAAAAAAAAAACCTGTAAATAGTTCAAGTCTGTTCATTGTCGTCCAGTAGTATCTTCTGCTTGAGTGGCTGGGGTGCTACACCCTGACCCCAAAGTATGTCCTTGGCACTCCATCTGGAACTCCATGCTCTGTTGCACACTCTTAGTGTTTTGCCATGGTGTGGTTGTGTCAAGGTATAATACTGACCATGTTTCTCCATTAGTGACCCAGAAAGGCCTTGAGTCCGCAAGGGTAGCCATATTTCATAGTGGAGCCAGTCATGTGATCCTGACTGTGCATCTGCTATTCTGAGTGGGAATATTGTCCTGAAGGCTTGGTGGGCCAGGATGCACTCCATTCTCTCTTCCTCCCCCTTGATTTGTTCTCATGTGCTCAGGTCCAATTTCTTATTTCTTTCTTTTTTTTGTGTGTGTGGCATCACTGCCCTGGTGGGAGTAGGAAGCCCAGCCTTGCACCTGAAGAGCTGCTGCTGGACTTAAACCGCCAACCCTGTGGGCCACAGTCCCACACACAACCACTATGCCACCAGGGCTCAGCCAATTTCTTGTTTCTTATAGTGGATGTTCTTATTACATGTTTTTGTTTTCATATCAAAATACACTGCATGCTAGATAATTTTAATAGCTCGTACATAATACATAATTTTTATCTGAAGTGGACTTTTGAAATATTTTTTCTCTTGGATAAACATTCTTTTTTGGTGGGGGGGCATCACTGCTCTCCGGTGGTGGGAATAGGAGGCCCAGTCCCACTGCTGGAATTGAGCCTCTGTCCCAGTGGGCCGCAGTCCCGCGCACAACCACTACGCCACTGGGGCTCAACCCAGGATAAACATTCTTTAAGGACAGATGGATTCATTATTTTTTTCTGATACAGAAGCAGAACATTCTCTAACTCAATAATTTTAAATTGCTAGTACTTTTTCCCTCTGGAAACAAACTTACTGCACACTGTTGACCAGAGTTGTAAATAGAAATAAATCATCAAAATTGAAAGTGGTGCAGTAAGGACAACAAAGTACTTCAATGTCAGTTTGGGCTGCCCCTGACTTAGATCCTTGAAGGGAGTAGTACTTCTGGATGCACCGTTTAGAAAGAAGTGGACTCCTAATTGAAGCCCATGTATGGTGCTAACAGCAGACTCAGCTTTTAGTGGAAAGGTTGGGGGTTTGCTTCTACCCAGAGGAGACTCAGAAGAAGGCCTGATTATCAGCCACTGAAAACCCTGTATAGAGAGGAGAGGAATATTGAGGAAGAAGGGATGAAGAATTGGAGTGGGGCACATATATAGATTTAACAGGATATTGTTGATTTCATTTCTTGAGATGGGCTGTGTAAAGATAGGCAGTATGCTTCTTAAAAACAAAAATCCCTCTAGATTTCTTATCCTTCAAATGTAACATAGTGGTTTGAGCAGGTTAAAAAAAAAAGGATGGAAAGTAAAACTGACAAGGATTTGAAGTCTTTAGTGACAAGTTTATCTCAACAAAATGAAACCCATTAGAGCAGAGTTCTACTCTGAAACACATGGGGACCCAATGAATTGGAACTGATTAGATGGTAACTTTTTTATTTGCTGTTTTTGCATTCATAAGCAGCTTCTCTTGATGTTAGGAGGAAACCTGATTAGATCAACAACAGTTTATTTTTTGAACCCCAGGGCTGTTTGCCAGCTCTGTGAGGGACTTGGATATGAGTTAGCATTTTATCTTCTCATATACCTCGCCTGTTCTCCACTCACCCCAAACAAACAAAAACCAGACAACTTAATTTTTAGGTAGGGAGCAGGCAACATTTTTAGAAAAAGAACATCAACTTCTAGTGGCAATAGGTGGTGAGATTACAGAACCAGGTAGGGAAAAGATGCTGAGTCTGTCAATAGGAAACTGACATATGTTTAAATTGATGCAAAGCCAGAGACATCCCAATAGGATTTACTGATTGACAAAATATAGGGTGGCAACTAAGTTTGTTCTCAATTCTCTTAAAATACCAAACAAATGGGGGTCTAAGTGGAGGGAGGATGTTTTGAGAGTGGTGATGGCAACAAGTATGCAAATGTGATCTGCATACAATTGATGTATGTATTGATCATGATGGGAGTTGTATGAGCCCCCAATAAAATGAAATTTTTTTTAAAAAGCAGGGGGAAAGAGGAGCTTATACCAAGGGCTCAAGTGGAAAATATTTGGAAATGAATATGGCAACATGTGTACAAATATGCTTGATACAAATGATGTATTGAATCTGTAAGAGCTGTAAGAGCTCCCAGTAAAATTATTGAAAAAAGGACCAAACAATACAAACTCATGGAGTTGATTCTGACTTAGTGACCTGATAGGACAGGGTAGACTGTCACTGTGGATTTTTGACACTGTAACTCTTTATAGGAGTAGAAAGTCTCATCTTTTTTCCCACAGAGAAGCTGGTGCCTACACCATCAAGGGTTCCAGTTCTCCTAAGGCAGTGGTTCTCAACCTGTGGGTCGTGAGCCCCTGGAGGGGTCAAAGAACGCTTTCACAGGGGTCTCCTAAGACCATTTGAAAATACATATTTCTGCTGGTCTTTGGAACCAAAACACCCAACACCGCACCTCTATCCATCTCCAGGTAGGTCCACATGTATGCAGCTATGCCCACCTGGCAGCTATGAGTACCTGGCATGAAGATTGTTACCTATGCTACACCATGCTTCAACACAAAATTTCATTTATTAGTGGTTAGAAATAGATATTTTGCAACATATAATTGCATATTGCTTTTGTGATTAATCGCTATGCTTTAATTATGCTCAATTTGTAACAATGAAAATACATCCTGCATATCATATATATATATATATATATATATATATATTACGATTCATGACAATAGCAAAATAACCATTATGAAGTAGCAATGAAGATAATTTTATGATTGGGATCACCACAGCATGAGGAATTGTGTTAAAGGGTTGCCGTGTTAGGAAGGTTGAGAACCACCGGCATAAGATATAGTGAAAATTTTAAAGCAGGAAAATGAGCACATTACAGCATTATATAGTACCATGTGAAGAGCTGAGATGTTACTCAGACTTGAGAAGCTGAGAAGATGATGATATCTAAAAGTTAAGAAGTTTGCCTTCAAGCCATACATTCAATGAACAGTAAATAGCTTTATCCTCAGATGGAAGTTTATCCTATGCTTCAGAGTGGGTATAGGTCAGTATCCAGTTGTCATTCTGGTAATAGACAAAAGAGACATAGTCTGTGATTTACATAACAGCATTGCATATAAAAGCCTTTCATCTTCAGAGTCAATAAATAAGAACTTCTTTAAATGATAGAGCTCGTGTTGGTTCAGGGTATACATTTTCAACCTTAATCAAAAAGTTAGAAATCTAAATTCATCAGAGTTGCTTTGGAAGAAAGATATATCTACTTCAAATGTATTAGCCGCTGAAAATCTATTAGAGTACATAAAAAAATTACCCCAACACTTTAGGATTGTCATGAGTTTGGATTGGCTTAATAGCAACTAACTTTTTGGCTTTCTTCATAAACTAGTTGTGTTGGTCTAGGTAGACTAGAGAAACAAATTCATAAACATGCATATGTATATAAGGGAGAGGTTTATATACAAGAAGAATGGGACATTGAGAAACCATCCTAACCCAATCCAGTCCAAGCCCACAAGTCTGATATTATCCCATATGTTCAATACCAGTCTATAACGCCTTCTTCAGATTCAGGAAGCACATAAACTGACACCAGGACAATCACAGGCCAGGGGACACAGAGTCTTAGGTATCCAGTGGTGGTAGAAGCATCTCAGTGCTGGCAGGGACCGCTCTCTGACTTCTCAAGCATCTTAGCACTGGCAGGAGTCACTCCATGGCTCCTCCAGTTTACAGGGCTCAGGGTCTATCAGCATGCTGCAATGTCTCCCAGGGAGTCACCTTGTGTCTTATCAGTAGAGAGTTTGCAAGGGACTGAGTTGTGAGTCTCTCATCTACAAGGGGGAAGTATGGCCAGATTCCCCAGAATTCTCAGGAGAAAGCCATGCCCACACAGAGAGCTCATTGAATATCTCCACCCCTATACTCCCAATCTTGAAATTGACACCAGAGTACATGACTGCCATAGACCACTCCTTGTCAATTTGACACTTTCGCATAAATCTGTAACCATTTGTACTTTTCAAACAATAATAAAATCATATCTGTACCCAACAGGATAAAGCTAAAATGCATACAATTGAACATGTACCACCATCATTTAAAAACAGCATTCTATAAGTGAACAAAACAAAATATCAGGGCTGAGCCCCGGTGGCGTAAGTGGTTGAGTGCAGGACTGCAGCCAGTGGGCTTGGCGGTTCAAATCCAGCGGCAGCTCTCAGGAGCAGCACTGGGTGGCGCCCACGACCACCAGAAGCAGTGATGCCCACCAAAAAACAAAACAAAACAAAACAAAATATCCTATGCCTTATAATTGCAGTTATGTAATATCTACACCTTGAGCCTATGAATATATATTCCCCCACCTACGAGAGTTTGTAAACCAACCACTTCGTGTCTATTCCTCCATTTTGGGAATCCAATTTCTATATTGCCCACTTAACTTCAACCCAGTGCTCTGAGGAGATAATCATATTTTTCGATGTGAAGAATCTTCATTCCAGTTGGAACCTTGTGAAATCGCATCCATAAGCAAAGTTACACCAGGACAGACCATCCATAAAGTCTGCAGCAATATGCACCAGTTTACAGACTCAAATAGATTTTCTTCCTCTGGTCGGGTTCTGGTCAACTCAATGTGGGCTGTCTCACTTAGCCTCACCAGGGTAGCCATTGGTTGCCCTCCCTTTAGACCATAGCCCCATCACAAATTCTCAGCAAACCTAGCCCTCTCATGGTAGGTCATGAACTTCAGACCAGTCAACCTGCTCTCATCTTCTCTATTTCCTGTTAACCAAGTCCACGGGTGTCAGTGGCCAAACTCAACTCGTCTCTTTATTGCTGTATTTCTTCTGCTTCCACTCAACAAGTAGTAAATCCTGGTGGTTGCCTGACAAGCATTTCAGCCTGCCACAGGCTTCCTTTAACATTCAGTCCCAGAGAGGAGTTATCTTCATGGTTCAATATTTTTCCAGCTTCTGAAAATAACCACTAGTTCAAGATTTCCAAAGAAACAGAGTTCCTCCTCCTTCAATCTGTCAATCTGATCCTTAGGCAGATTTCTCAGAATGCAAATATCCTGAGTACTCCAAAATACTGGGTGGGGCTAACCTCTTGAGAGATGTCTTTGAAGGTGTGTCCTAAACCCATCTAGAGGTCAAATTAATGGCTTGAGGCAAGTGGATTTACAAGATCTCTATTTATTTACTCTATTTCTCTATATTATATATAGAGAAACAAACATTTCTATACATCCTTATATCTATAATAATCATAAGGATCAGTATAAACATCTTAGAATAGATACTTTTTTTGTTGTTTTTGGAGCATCACTGCCCTCTGGTGGTGGGAGTAGGAGGCCCAGCCTTGCTGCTGGATTTGAACCTCCAACCCAGTGGGCCGCAGTCCCGCGCACAACCACTACGCCACCGGGCTCAGCCCCTAGGATAGATACTTTACTCTTTTTTTTTCTTAACTCTTTTCTTAAAACAGTCAAGTTCAATCTTTATTTAGCTTACCTAAATCCTTATCTGAACTATTCTATTTACACAAAAACATGGAATTAGGTCTCTGAAAGCATCAAACAGATCCATGCTTTCTGTCAGGCATTTTGACCTTCTGTCAGCCATTTTCCTTAAGCAACATGGTTTCTGAGACATTAAAATGGTGATTAAAAACAAAAAAGGTGATTTTTACCCCTGGCTCAACCAACATTCATTTTTGCTGTTTCTCCACTTTTTGCCAGTTTTCTATCTCATCTTGCTTCTCTATCTTTTTTTTTTTTAGGTTTCTTGATCCTATAAAGTAGTCACCCCTTTCCCTGCCACCTACACAATTATACTATTTTTGAAGTTCCTCATTCTTTAAAGATAGGGAAAAACTAATTAACAATTTTATATGGAAAAGAAAAATAGCCAGATATACTAACTGTACCAAAGAAGAACTACAATATAGGAAGCCTAACATTACTCAATCCCAAAGGCCATAATAAATCAAATTTTTCTCCATCGAAATAACCTGATACTGGTCCACTGACAGAGATATAGACCAAAGGAACAGTATTGAAAACTCAGAAACAAACCTATCTACTTATGGAAAGTTGATCTTTGAAAATGGTCAGTACTCTAAAAATGATTGTGGTCATGATTGTACAACACTTTTTGATATGATTGAATTAATGAAGTGTATGATATGTGGATTATGTTCCAACAAAACTGTTGTTTTTTTTTTAAAAAGAAAAAGGGCCCAAACTCATTAAGGTGGATGAGATAATCTCATTAATAAATATTTTTGGCAGTACTAGATAGTCTTTTGTAGAAAAATACACAGAATCAACATATGTCACTATTTTGGATAAAATACCAAAATGTAAAATTTGAAAAAATATAAGGAGAAAACTAGGGGCCCTAACATATGCAGATGTATGTTACCAAATATAACAAAAAACCTGGGACCTAAAATAAAATATTAAAAATATTTATGTGCATATATATACTTCATTACAATATTAAAAACAATCTACAAAGAAAAAAGATTTTTTGCAATATCATGAGAAAAGAATGAATGGTTAAGGTTTATGATATGTAACTTGAGCATCTTAACATCAACCATTCAAATAGCCCCATTAAAAAATGGGTAGAGGACATGAACACACAGACATTTCAGCAAAGAAGGAATTCAGTCAGCTAACAGCCCTGAAGAAACTCCCTTACCATGGAGTCGTTTCCAGCATACCACCAGGATTCCTTCATTAGCCATTCTCGCCATCATCACATCAATTCCAATGCAGAATGGCCTTGGTGGACAGAGTGGAACTGCCCCGTGTGTTTCTGAGACTTTCAATTTCAGGAAGGTAGAAGTCTCATCTTTCTCCCAAAGCGCAGATGGTAGTTCCCAACGACTGATCTGACTTGTTAGCAGCTCAATGTGCCATTGGAGAGATGTGAATTTTTTTTTTTAATGAGCTATCAACTCAATTCAGCATTAATAGTAAAGTTCAAAACAAAAGAGAAAACAACAAATATTGGTGCTGATGTGCAGCTCCCATTCATCACTGCTAGGATTTTTAAGTTGTATGGTGTAGAAACAGGCATGGTGCTTCCTTAAAAAGTTGTTTTAAAAGAAGTTACCGGAGGCTGAGCCCCGGTGGCGTAGTGGTTGTGCGCGGGACTGCGGCCTACTGGGTTGGAGGTTCAATTCCAGCTCACAGGAGCAAAGGCTGGGCTTCCTACTCCCACCACCAGAGGGCAGTGATGCCTAAAAAAAAAAAAAGAAGTTGGGGCTGAGCCCCGGTGGCGTAGTGGTTGTGCGCGGGACTGTGGCCCACTGGGACGGAGGTTCAATTCCAGCAGTGGGGCTGGGCCTCCTACTCCCACCACCAGAGAGTAGTGATGTCCCCCCCCCCCCAAAAAAAAAAAAAAGAAGTTACCTTATGACCTAGTAATTTCATTACTGGATTTAGGAGGTTAAGTCTAAAAGTATTGGAAATAGTGTTTCAATTCATACTTGCCTAGATTGTTTTCCAAATGAAATGTGTGCAAAATGTCTCTTTGATTAGTGGGTAACTGCAGACAAGTTCTCTTAGTAATACACTTGTCTTTGTCTCACTTGGGTGCTTTAGAAAAGCGTTCAATGAAATCAATGACATTCAGGGGATCTATTAGGCTAGTTAAATGAGAAGGGATGGCTTAGAAGGTTATGGTATTAACTGTTTATTTGGTTTTTTGGTTGTTGTTTGTTTAATTCCTGTGTGGTAAACTGGATAGATTTCCTGGAAAGACACAGGGTTATGATGGGAGCTTATTATGAAAATATTTGAATGAAATGGAAAAGACCAGAGAAATTGTGCTAAGGATTTTTTCCCATCACAATGATCTGTTGAGAAACCATACTTCATTTATCCTCTAGCCCTGACCTTGCCCCTTTATATTTCATTTTGCATTCAAAATGCAAAAGAGGGCTGAGCCCCGATGGCGTAGTGGTTGTGCGCGGGACTGCGGCCCACTGGGATGGAAGTTCAATACCAGCTCCACAGGAGCAAAGGCTGGGCCTCCTACTTCCACCACCAGAGGGCAGTGAGGCCTATAAAAAATGCAAAAGAACACTTAAAAGGAATACAATTTGAATTCCTTGAGGAAGCCAAAAAAGATTTTAAATGATGAAAAATAGAAGAATGCAGAATTCTTCAAGGAAGAGTTCTTCAGATTTACAGACATTGCCTTTGGAGTATCTAAATCTAGCTGGAGGATAGGTTGAGAAACAACAACTTAACTCTTTGATATTTTGTTTAATAAATGTTTCTATATACTTGTAGTAATACTTTTCCATTTATTCTCATATTTTTATGGAATCCTCTCTTGGTATTATTTATCATATTATTTTAAAAGAAGTCTATTCTCTTCATTTTAGTCTTCTTCTCTGTAGATATTATTAAATCTATCTCCATTTTATCCAAATTTGTTATTTTATATATTAAGCAAATTTGGTGACACAGTGGGGTTAGTGCTGGGATGCTAATTTCAAGGATGGTGGTTCACACCATCCTCTTATTTTATGGGACAAAGATGAGGCTATCTGCTTCCATAAAGATATATAGCCTAGGCTGAGCCCCAGTTGCGTAGTGGTTGTGCACGGGACTGCGGCCCACTGGGTTGGAGGTTCAAATCCAGCAGCAAGGCTGGGCCTCCTACTCCCACCACCAAAGAGCAGTGATGCCCCCAAAACAAACAAACAAAAAAGATATATAGCCTTTAAACCCTATTTAAGGGCACCGTGAGTTAGAATGGACTCCATTGGCAGTGGGTGATGGATTTGGCACCATTTGATACAAACATTTAAATAATATTTTTGGCTGTCTTTGTTCTACAGTATGGAGAAATTCATTCTGAAGCCTTGTTTCTTATTCTGTGATGTAAATACAATCACACCAATTTAAACGTATATTGTATACTTTCAAAAAATGTAGTTACTTACAGATTCTTACAAAAAGATGTGAAACTTTGTAAATATAATTGGTGCCAGATTTTGACTGAACTTTCGCTACTTTTTTCTTAATGGAGTTTAAAGTTTTATGAAATAAACACAATGATTTGGTTAATCCTCAAAATAAAAGTCTAAAAAAGACTTGCAGCCTCTTCTTAGAAAAGAGGTCTTAGTAGGAATAACTTATGGCCTTGTGTTCACCCAGCAGCACTTGGTCTCTGCAGGTGCGTGTCCCTTTGGTCCTATTTTCTCAAGATATGTCCTTCTGTCTCCTGGATCCATAAACACAATTGCCTTAAGGCCTTCTAGAAGAACTTATGCTGACTCTATTTCATAGATCTTTTTGAAAAACGAAAAACCTTGTGCTGACCCTGTGATGTTGAACTTTGCTTCACTAAGTGGATGTGGAGTATTCCTTGGAAAAATTCCCTTGTTGGGTATTGAAGACCAGTAGGTGGAAAACAGACAAATTTTGGTGGATGTTCACTGTGACATGTGTCTAGACAGCTCTCAACGGTACTGGGCTTGCTGTGTGTGCTGCTGTAGGGATTTTGTTTAGCTTGCTGTTTTGGGGATATGATTGCAGGTGGTGGATTTATAGAGACTCGAGAAGTGCTCTCCCAACCCCAGCATTAAACTCATTGTGAAACTTGAGGGTACTTTTTGAGTGCCATAGCCCATTTTGTAAATGAGGTATCTCATGGTTTTCATTACATAGACCTCTATGTCCTAGTTAGGCTATTTTGGTGAAGAATGTTTGGAGAAGAATTTTGGGGGATGGGTGGTAGAGAAAGACGATTCAGCTACGTGAGGTGAACTACCTCCTTGCATGTTTGCGTCTTCCAACCAGAGAGGCAGAGTGTACAGACCAGAATCCGTAACATTGATTTTTTTGGAGATCTTAAACCTAGTCCCCATGTTTTCTGACCTGTGCTGGTTGCCGCTGCTCTCATCCAGCCACTGTCTTCTGATGATGCTCTTGCTCAGACATAAGGCAGAACACATTCCTATGCCCACATTCCTGGCAGAGACCGTGTTCAAGTTAGAGAGTGACTTCATGTGCACAGAGCCTGCACTCTCAAGTCCTACTAGAGCGTTGTTTATATGGAACCATGCATAAGTCTAGTGTCTTCGCTTATGAGATACTTTTAGTTAAATCTTTGGACTGTGCACGACAGGCCACATTTTCTATTGGGTTCCTCGACTTCAGAATCACAAGAACTTTCGTTCGGGAAGGCTTTAAAAATCTGCTTCCACTTCAGCTTTTGTTTTGGAATTTTAAGTGTTTTGATAGTTGAGTTACTTGTCCCACATCACATTTGTGTTTGGGCTAGAACATAAATCTCAGTGACAGGTGCTTTCCTGGCTTTAAAACAACAGCTCTGCTGATGGGACACTTTGTTCTTTGTGTGCAGGAAGCTGAGAGAATGTGTCTTCTCCCTAGCGCGAATTAGCTGTTCTAGAAATTCAAATAAAATGCACAGCACAAAAGGGGTTGTTGGGGATGGATGCCCATTCTTTTGCCGGTTTTAGAAATAAACAGCAACTTGTCTAGTTTGTTGCTGTCCAAGGAGGCTGGCTTTAAGACCAAGCAGCCATCACATGGCTTTCATTCCTTTTGAATTGCATTGCGATGCAGTATATATAACAAACCATCTTGTATTTGAACAATTTTTTTGGAACAATTTTTAAAAGTATGATTCAGTGACATCAGTTTTGTGCACCATGCCATGCAGCCATCACCACTTAACTGTTTACACCCATTTCTCGTCATCTTAAAAAATAACTCCCTGCCCTCCTCTGCCAAAATCTTTGGGAAAGGATAAGAACTTTTTTCCTCTATGAATTTGGCTACTTGTTATAATTTTCATATAAGCAAGATCCTATAATAATTGTCTGGCTTATTTTGCTCAACACTAGGTTTTTTAAGGGCATTTAGGTCATAGCATAGCTCAGAATTTCAATTCCCTTTGTGACTGAGTATGATTTCACTAAGTAATACTTCATTGTGTATGTGTGTATGTGTGTGTATGTATATATATATATAAACACCCCATTTTGTCAATCTGATCATCTCCTAATGCATGCATTGTGCTTTTCTACCTTTTGATAATTGTGACCAATTCTGCAATTTAGGTTAATATCCAAGGGCTTGTCTTAAGTTCCTGCTTTTGCATCGTTTGCTGGGTCATACGGTAAGTACTTCTATGATTAATTTTTTGGAGGAGCCACCAAACTATTCCACACACTGGTGACACCAGATCACACTCCCATCAGCAACAAAGGAGGTTCCAATATTCCTGGGCGTGGTTTGCTGGTTTCCATTGTTCTGAAAAGGCTTATAGTAAGTAGTAGGGACAGAGTGACATCATCTGGTATTTGAAGTGCTAGATTTGAATAGTGGTAAGCTGGCCCTGTTCCCACCTCCAAGTGCCGTGTGACATTAGAATTTATCCCTTGAGTACCTGGGAATCCTACTCCTCTCTACAGATGTCCTGGGGAACTATGCCACCAATGGAGTCTGACTGGCCCAGCGTGGGGTAGTTTGGAGTCTTGTCCCCAGTGTTTGCCATGTGACTTTGTTTCTGGGTAACAAGATTTACTAGTCTTTGTGATGGTGTTCAGTTTGCTTTGGAACCTGAGATCTTTTTGTTTGTTTGTTTTACATGTATCAGTTGGAGCAAAAACTTTCAGGAACTTTACAACTTAATAGGCCTGGGAGGATGGGGCCAGCCCCTTTCTGACATTTTCTGCAAACCTGTCTTGCCTCCTCACCCAGTGGGTGCCCAAGTTTGGGATGGGGTGGGATGAAATAGAGTGTCAGGGGCTGAGAAGGATCACAGGAAGAAATGGAGTGGCTCACAGATGTAGTGGATTTTCTGAAAAGCTGGGATGTGAAAGAGCTGTGGGACCCGGAGGCACAGTGAAAAGATAAACAGAACTTCCCATGCTTTTATAGCTTCTCCATGGCAGAGTGAGAATGAAGACATCTACAGCAGTGCTCCCAGTGTTTGGTTTTGTAACCTCACACAAGCTTCAGTAACATTTTAAGCTTGAACAGGGACAGGAATGAGGTGTGGGTGCAGGGAAGGGGGTGGTGGTGGGGGTGTCTTCCTGTTCATCCAGTTACTTTTGTGCTCTTTCTTCACTACTCCTCCCTGTCCCCATCCCCCACAGCCCCCATTCCCCTCCCCCCCCTCCCAGCCTCCTAAAGCAAAGGATAATTTCTATCCTTGTATGGGAACCTGCAGTTTATATGCACATGATTGCATGGAAATGGAGAGGGGAAAGTGACATGGGGAGGGACTATTTGCTCAAATACCGTGTTCTTTCCTTTGGGTGCTGACATTGTGTGGCATGCTGTTACATATTGTGTGTAGCCAGTAGTGTTGGGGCGGTCTCACTGTATCTGGCATGTACCCCACCCCCTCTTTTTGGGCACACCAGCTGTTTTAGAAAACTTTCAGCTTTCTGGCATTTGCTGGGGCTCCCACCTTGGAGTGATATATTTTCCACTGCTGCCTTTGGGGAGCAGATCTCATTTTTGGCCAGAGACACCTGAGAAACATCTTTGGAGGTGGGTGTGGTACATTCCACACATTTCCTCTGTGCCCACGCACTTACTGCTCCTCAGGTTTCCTAGCTCTGACACTAGGGCAGTTATCATCACTGTCTCTTGGGGAATAAACTGCTTAAACTGTACAGGAGAGCAATCTTCAAAGTCAGTTGATTATGGATCTTAATCACATGTACGGAGTGTATGCACCTGGACCTAGGAGAGTGCTTGATTGCACAACCGGGACTGTGTCCTTGCCAGTGCTATGGACCCAGCTCTCCCTTGGGGTCCAGCATAAGGAATGGAAGCTAGAGAAAAGGGACAGCTTTACTTTGGTTGATAAGCAAGGTGCAAGCCAGCTTGAGATTCACCAAGGCAAGCCCCAGGAAACAGATTTGTACCCGTTTTGGTTTTTAAATTATGTTATTAGGACTCACATAACTCTTTTCACAATCCATCCATCCATCCACCCATTGTGTCAAACACATTTGTACATTTGTTCCCATCGCCATTCTCATAACATTTTCTTTCTACTTGAGTCCTTGATAACACCTCCTCATCCCCACCCCCCTTTCTCTGTCCCAAACCCTTGATAATTTATAAAGTATTATTTTTTCATGTCTTACACTGTCTGATGTTTCCCCTTTTTTCGGAGTTATATGTAGATCATTGTGATCAGTTCCACCTTTTTCTCCTCTACCTCTCCCTCCCCCTCCTGGTTATCTCCACTCTCATTATTGGTCCTGAGGGGTTTATCTGTCCCTGTGTTTCCAGCTCTAATCTGTACCAGTGTTCACCAGTTTTATGTGTGCACTCGGAAGGAAGTGAGAGATTCCTGAAGAATAGTCAAGAATATGCATAGAGGTTGGGTTACAGTTCTTGGCCAGGAAGTGACTTGTCAGGCTCCTGGCTTCTCTATGTTGGCTGAGTTGGTCTGGTAACACATTTCCAGCAACTACTTGTTCGTTTGTCTGAGGTGAGCTAGAAGTTTCTATGGTCTTTTCCGTACATGTGGAATGAGGCTGATCTAGTTATAACAGCTACTTGCTTGCTGTGTGGGATATTTTCCCAAGAGGAAAAGGCACAAAAGAATCAGGTTATCAGCAGAGAAAGATCAGGTTATTTATAGACTGTTTAAAAGGTATACATTTCAACAAGAGTGTGACAATATCTTTTACACCCTGAGGGTAGTAGGCTCATTAGGGAGGGTGCAGAATTGATAGGATTACATAGGGGTTGGAGTGGGTAGGGGCTGGGTCCCATCATCGTGACTGTCACCATCATAGGAATGAACATGCCTGCATTAAAAAAAACAACAACAACACCTAAAACCCACTGCCATCAAGTCAGTTCTGAGTCATAACAACCAGGGGACATTTTTATACAGTAATGGAAATCCTTGTCTTTTCTTCAGGGAACAGCTAGTGGTTCTGAACTGCTGATCTTGTGGTTAGCAGGCTAGTGCCTACCGACTATGTGACCAGGGTTTCTTGTACTTCTCTTTATACTGCATTACACCTTCTCATTTAGCATCTTTTTTTTTTATTATTTTTTTTTTATTTAGGCATCACTGTCCTCAGGTGGTGGGAGTAGGAGGCCCAGTCTTTGTTCCTGGGAGCCGGAATTGAACCTCCATCCCAGGGGGCCGCAGTCCCGCGAACAACCACTACACCACCGAGGCTCAGCCTCATTTAGCATCTTGTAGATAATTAAACACACAAATGAGATTGTTTTTATGTAGGTCTTGACTATGTCTAAAATGTAAAATAGTAAAATGTACAGTGGTAAATAAAGCTAGAGGATAATTTCTCCCACCTACAGCAAGCATTTCAATGAATGTGACTAGTATATATGAATAGCTGTGTCCCGGGCACTGTGTAGAGTGTTTTGTATGTTGTGAGTGAATCCTTGCACCGAATCTGCGAGACCAGTATTGTGGTGATATTTTACAGTCAAGATGACTTTGTGATCAACATGCAAGTCTAGAAGGATGGAGAGACCTACCCAGTGGTACACACTGGGAAAATACCTTTGGTCTATCCCAATACTAGACTTGTGTGATCTGGGTGTTCTTGGATTGGATTTTGAGTTTCTTCATCAGGGATGTCATTGGCTTGTGTCTTGCATGGTACAGTCTCACTATATAGAAATGGGAGATGGTACATTCTCTCTGACTGCACAGCTAGCATTTATCATTGTTCTGCCATGTTTCTATATAAGGAACGGATATTGTACACACTCATGTCTCTAAGAAAAAGAATCAATCCTTTCTAATTCCAACCACACCCTAACAGGGGTCCTCCAACTTTTTAAACTGGGTGCCAGTTCACTGTCCCTCAGACCGTTGGAGGGTGGACTATAGTTTTTTAAAACAACCAACTATGAACAAATCCACTGTGGGCCCTGGATAAGTCGGCTGCAAAGGAGGAGAACAGCAGCAGCTAAAACACCTGGTGGGCTGCTAAATGTTCTCAGCAGGCCTCATGTGGCCCACGGGCCATAGTTTGAGAACCCTTGCCCTAGTGGTTCCTTCCAAGAAGGCTTATGCTTCATCGTTCTACAAAACATCATGTCATTTTAATCTTGAACACACAAAAAGATCATTTTAAAATAATAGGGACTTTAAGGGCAAAACAACAACACACAAATGTTATCAAACAGCAACACAAATGTTATCATAAATCAATGTATACATAGAGAAAGGTATGACAGGGACTGTGGGTTATTTAATGTGTCCTTTTAACCAATGTTTGTAACTCCCACCGGATGACCTTTTCATGAAGCCCTGGTCAATAGGTGGGGAAGGTACTGATGGGACTCACCCGTGAGTGATTGTGAACAGGATTATCTGGAAGACCATGCTGCTACATATAAAGTGAACCCTCACAGACGCAGGAGGAGGAATCTTATTACCCACAAGAGCCAAGAGCATGCCCTGTAGACCTTGCTCGGTGAACAGCCTGGATCCGAAGGACAGCTGATGTATCAGAGGAGCAACAGCAGAACCAGGAGTGAAAGCATGGAACAATGTTGGACTTAGCAATCCACAGAGCAAGTAAAGCTGAGTGCTTTGTGCAGGAGAATGGCATGTGAAGTGGAGTGACTCTGGGTACTTATAAGTGAAGCTGAGTGCCTTTGAACAGAGGACACCTCTGGGCACTTAATTCAGGGGATCTGTGCTTGCTGAATCATAGGGCTTGAGCTGAATGCCTTTGGGTTGAGGCCTATGAGTGAGTACCCCCAAAACATTGGAATTTTTTTCAAAGCTATGTATTTATTTATTTTTTTGCTATTTATTTATTTTTAATCATTCTATTGGGGACTCATACAACTCTCATTACAATGCATGCATACATCCTTTGTATGCAAAACACATTTGTACACTTGTTGCCATCGTCCTCAGTTTTTTCTTTTTTTTTTTTTTTAACAAAACAAGTGTATCATCTTTAAAGTGCACTCTATTACACTTAATACATTTGTCGAATCTGCAATTCCATTTTTGGGAACATTTTTCAAATTCAGATGTTTGGATGACTGACGGCACCTCCCTTGTTTTTTCATCCGCCCTTGAAGTTGCCAAATCGCATACATGCCCCTCTTCATTTCCTGAAACAAAAAAGAAGTCTCATGGAACAAGGTCAGGTGAATCAAGGGAGTGGGACAAGAGAGACATACTGTTTTCTTTGCCCAAAACTGGCACACTGAGATGGCTGCATAAGCAGGTGCATTGTTGTGGCAAAACCAGTCCCCCATCTGCCACGAATCAGGTCTTTTTTGTCACACACCGTTATACAATCTTTTCAGAACCTCTGAATAGAAAGCTTGATTAACAGTCTGACCTGGTGGAACACAGTCCATATGTACTACAAGTCAAAATTTTCACCCCTTCAGGAAATTGGTGGACATCCAGAACGTGATTTGTCATCAATCACCATTTCACTTTTTTTGAAAGGAGAAAAACCACTCATGCACTTGAGTTTTTTCCCATGGTGCTGCCCTCTTAAGCTGTGTTCACTATCCTAACAGTGTCTGTAACCATTTTCCTGAGCAGGAAACAAAATTTCACAGCCACACACCATTCTCTTAAGTTGGTCATCACAATAATGAGGCTTGAGCGAAACTGAATTTTCAAAAAAGTACACCGTGACAAAAGAAAACCTTCCCAGGCAACGCCACTGGGCGCACTAACTCAGAACAAGTTGCTTGATATTCGTCTAGCAGGAAAAATATGTACTGTCAATGCTCCGCCCACTAGAGCTTTCCCCCAGGTTTTTTGGGGTACCCCCATGTACAACTGAGGGGTATGCCTTGTGGGCAACTCTTGGCAGCCCCACAAGAACATTCTAACCCTTAGTTAGATGTCCTGGTGATAATTTCTCACTCATATTCCACCTGTCAACATCTTGAATAAACTCTTTAATCCTGAATGTAGTCTGTGAGTTCTTTGTAGTCTTTTCATTTGATATTAAAACAGAGCTACAGAAGAGAATACTAGTACAAATGTCTCAGTCATGCATTTCTATCTTTTTTTTTGAAAGGAGAAAACCACTCGTGCACTTGAGTTTTTTCCCATGATGCTGCCCTCTTAAGCTGTGTTCACTATCATAGTAGTTTCTGTTGCATTTTCCTGAGCAGGAAACTATTTCTCATATGCTAAGTGCATTTATAACAATTTGATGCTCAGATTTCTATCCTCTTTGCCTAAACTGTACAACATACATATAGATGCAATGCCACCTTAAAATTTGGGGTGTTGGAGCAGGGCAAATGTTCATAAGTTTTTTTTAAATACATTTTCCACTACAACATCTATTTACAGTTTCAAAACCTTTCTCCCTCAAGAAACCTCAGGTGTTTATTATTGTTTTTTTTAATGTTTTGTGATTCAAATGAAACTGTACAGAACAATTTTTCCATTCAAAATGGAAACTGAACAGAATTGGTTTTCCATTCAAAAATTCATATGTCTTGTGACATTAATTGCAATCTCCACATCCCTCATTTGACTTCCTCTGTGCTTCCTTCTTGCATTCCTACCCTTTCTTGCCCTTTGAGTTTTATTTATCCCTGGGCAGACCTTTTGGTGTCCTATAATTTGTTCTTCTAAGGCAGGTATGGGGAATATCTGGCCTGTTGGCCATAAAAGGCCTGCAAAATCAATACCAGCTAACATCAGATGCCTCACCTCAGAGAAACATTATTTACCTGTAACTCTTGTAAACTCTGATGGTGCAGGGGATTAAACGTTGGGCTGCTAATCTCAAAGGGAAAACATGAAGCGGTTGTTCCTGTGTGGTTTCAAACCCAAGAAGCAGTTGCATTTTGTTTTATGAGGTCACTGTGAGTGTGGTAATGAGTGTTTTTGTTCAACTCTTGGGTTCTACCCTTTTCTCCCCTTGACTGTTTTATACTGATCTCCCCCTTAATTGCATATTGCCTTTCCTTCACCCAAGTTGATGCATATCTAACCCTTAGTTAATGATTTACTCTTGCTTCCTCCCCCCATCCCCTTCCCTCCTCTACCTTTTGTTGTTGTTAATTGCTGTGAAGTTGATCAGACATGTCCAAACACAAACTTCCAGACTCACTGCCATCAACTTGATTCTGACTCATCTAGTAGAACCGCCCCCTTGGGTTTCTGAGATTTTAAATATTTACAGGACCGGAAGGCTTCCTCTGGAGCAGTTGGTGATAGGTTTGAACTGCCGGACTTGTGGTGAATAGCTCAGCGTGTAACTCACTGTGCCACTAGAGCTCATTTTTTAGATACATAGCGACCCTAAAACGAAGCACTGTTGATGCCGTGCCATTCTCACGGTTGTTTTGTTTTGTTTGATTTGAGCCCATTATTACAGCCACTGTGTCAAAACATCTGTTCTTTTTCTGGTCTTCTACCAAGCAATATAGACAATATCATCTCCAGAGCCACTGAAAATACAGAAAGAAAAATTAAACGATAGACTATTTTTTGACCATCAAATGCACATCTTGAAAAAGATTATATTTTTATACACTGCTGACTGATTTTTAGGGTACACCAGTGTGTGTAGAAAACGTCTTGCATAGTCTGTGGAAAACCTCCTCTTTTTCCCCCTTGCCACAGCTTTCAACCTAGCACTTTAATGTCTGGCAATCTGACAAAGAAATAAATATTTACAGTCAAGGATGTTCATGTCAGTTTTATTTGTTGCAGCTAATAAGTAGAAGCTAAATGTAAATAGCGGGGGTAAGTAAATAAATACGTTGAGCTACGTTACTGTTAGGTGCCATACAATTGTTTAGATTCCTGAAACCCTTATATACATGGAACCGAAACATGCCCCGTTAGTCCTGCTCTGTCCTTCCAAGTGTTGTGTTTGAGCCTATCATTGCAGGCACGGTGTCAATCCATCATCAGGTTGAGGCTCTTCTCTTTTTCATTGCGCTTCTACAAAGAACGATGTCCTTCTCGGAAGACTAGCCCCTCCTGATACCATGTCCAAAGGATGTGAGATGAAGTCACAGGAGTCTTGCTTATCGGGAGCATTTTGGTCAAACTTCTTGCAGAATAGATTTGTATGTTCTGTTATGCCCTGGCACTTTCATCATCTCCACAATTCAAAGACATTGATTCCTCTCTGGCCTTCTTTTTCATTGTCCAGTTTTTGAATGGGTTGTGCAAGGTGATGGAAAGTACCCTGGCTTGAATCAGGCATGACTCGGTCCTCAAAGTGACAATTTTGCATCGCGTCATTGCCGAGAGGTCGACAGCAGACTTGCCCAGTGCAGTGTGCGGTTTGATTTCTTGACAGCTGCTTCTTTTTACAAGTATTGGCTGTGTATTCAAGCAACGTTAAACGCATAACCGCTTTGATCTATTCTCTATTCATCATGATGTTATCTATGTATTGGTCCAGTTGTGAGGACGTTGCCTTTCATTACATTGAGCTGCAATACACACTGTGGGCTGCAGTTCTCGATTTTCCTCAGCAAGGCTGTGTCACCTGTTGTTGATGAGGGAGTCTTCCTCCAGTCATGCCTTATCCGTCATATGATCCCGCTTTGTATTGCTCACTATATTGTTTGTGTTTTAGGTGTCCTTGAGTTGGTTCCAACCCATTGCAACCCTGTGAACAATAGAACGGAACACGGCCCAGTCCTGGGCTATCTTCACATTTGAGTCCATCAGAGCATTCACGGTGTCTTCCACTTTTTCACTGCCCCTGCTATTTTCCAAGCATGACCTCCTTTTCCAGGGACTGATCTTTCTGCTAACATATCCAAAGCATATGAGACAAAGTCTCACCAGCTTTGCCTCTAAGAAATATTCAGGCAATACTTCTCCCAAGGCAAATTTGTTCCTTTGGGATCCCGTGGTAGGCTTTC
This sequence comes from Nesogale talazaci, assembly GCA_004026705.1. Taxonomy (NCBI): domain Eukaryota; kingdom Metazoa; phylum Chordata; class Mammalia; order Afrosoricida; family Tenrecidae; genus Nesogale; species Nesogale talazaci. Next base: position 62,890 of record PVJH01005308.1, on the reverse strand, counting down.
CACTGTACTTTCAATATTATTCAACGGCAACATAATTCAACTGCATTGATTTCTTCTTCAGTCTTAGTTATTCAATGTCCAACTTTCACATGGATATGAGGTGATTGAGAATAACGTGACTTGAAGAATCAGGCTTACCTTATTTCTGAAAGTGATGTGTCTGGTTTTCAGCTCTAACGGGGTCTTGAGCCACACATTTACCCAGTGCAATGCAGCCTTTGATCTCGCCACTGCTCCTGCCATGGGCATTGATTGAATCCAAGCAAGACATAACTCTTGTCAATCTCAGTCTTTCCTCATTTTATTCTGATGTTTTCAATTGGGCCACTTGTAAGGGTATTTGTTTGTTTTAACATGAAGTTGTAATCCATACTGAAGGCTGCAATCTTGATCATCAGCTCATTATATATATATATATATATATATGTAGAGAATTAATATAATCAACAGATACAACTATTGTATGGATTTTTTTCCCCTCACATCACTGCCCTGGTGGGAGTAGGAAGCCCAGCCTTGCTCCTGGAGAGCTGCTGCTGGTTTGAACCGCCAACCTTGTGGGCTGCAATCCCGCACACAACCACTGCACCACCAGGGCTCAGCTCCATTGTATGGATTTTCAGCCATACATTATCTCTTCTATTCAAACAATTGCACCTTGGTATATGTACAGGTTCCATGTAAGCACAGTTATATTCTTTAATCTTCCTCCTTTATAAGGGTTTCTATAATGAAAACAGTCTAATGCATTTGCATAGTAAGTAAGACTCGGACATCTTTCTGGAATCCTCGGCTTCCAGTTGTATAGAAACATATTTTTTTAGTAACTAGAACATCTTTTCAAAGAATAATTAATGATACACCAAGCCATAATCTATAGTGATACAGGAAAGGTTTTACAAAGTTAATACTCTCAATTAAAAAATATATTATTTACTGTATACTATTCAATATGCTATGGGCCAAGACTCCATTTGAATCATATGAACAATTTACTGATTTAAGGGGCTTCAAATAATTCATGGAAAAGTAAAATTAAAAGATAATGGGACTTTTTTCCATGAACAATTCGAAGTGCCCTCATAGAGCATATTATATAAGGATTATTTTATGAAAAATGTCAATCTACTAAATGATTCTTCTTGTATAACAAAGAAAAAGTGTGAAAATATTTAGAATGTGTATTTAGTTTGAGATGTTTGAGAAAGAAATGGAGCAAAATTTCATCTGAGGGAAAATAATGAGTAATAAATTCTTTTTTTTTTGGGGGGGGGGAGCATCACTGCCTCTGGTGGTCATGGGCGCTACCCAGTGCTGCTCCTGAGAGCTGCCACTGCATTTGAACCACCAAGCCCTCAGGCCGCAGTCCTGCACTCAACCACTTAACGCCACCGGGGCTCAGCCCGAGTAATAAATTCTTATTTATATTTCTTATTTTGTTTGTTTGTTTGTTTTGGGAATCACTGCCCTCTGGTGGTGGGAGTAGGAGGCCCAGCCTTTGCTCCTGTGGAGCTGGAATTGAACCTCCATCCCAGTGGGCTGCAGTCCCGCACACAACCACTATGCCACCGGGGCTCAGCCTCTATTTCAAGTAGAAAAGTAGAAACGTACTTGAAAGTTTTCTGTTAAAATTGACTTACATTTTTTATTGTGATAAAACAGGAAGCTTAAATTTATCATTTTAACCATTATGAAGCAAAATTCAGTCAATAAACATAAAAATGATCTCATATAATATCATCAGCACTTGTTGGCAAACTTTTCATCTCTTTAAGAAGAAAGTCAGCATAACTTTTACAATAACTTATTCCCACCCTGCCCCCTTTGACCTCTGAAAAAAACCATCAGTAAGCATTTTCTTGGTGCGTTAGTTGTCTATTTTAGATATTTCACATAAATAGTATCAAGTGTTTATTCATTTTGTCTAACATAGCATAGTGTTTTCAAGATTCATTCATGTCATAAGTATATTAGGACTCAATTATCTGGATAGCTGAATAAATACTCCATGGTTTATACCACACTTTAGTTGTTCATTCATCTGATGTTTTCACCTTTTGTCTATTGTGAATAATGCATTGAGCCCTGGTGTGAAAGTATTGAAGTTCATACCTTCAAGTTTTACAGTGTATATTCATAGGAATGGGATTACTGGGTCTTAGCAGTAGATCAGAGTTCTTCATGGCCACTAGATGACTGTTACTCTTGAAAATAAAACAAAGTAGAAATTATCAAAGATGAGAAGAATTTAGAACCTTTTGGTTTTAATTTTCATTTCTCTACTTAATGACTAGTGGTGTTGAGCTTTTCTTTTTTAAAGTTACTTAATGACTATTTTTATATCTTCTTTGGAGAAATATTTATTCAAGGCTGATTTATATTTAAATAATCTGAACAAAGTTGAGCAATGTTAGTAGTCCCTCTCAAACTGTCTCCTTACACCCTTGTACAACTGTTGATTATGTGCATTTGTAAAAGATCATTAACTTAACCAAATTATTAGCTGTTCGCTTTTTGCCTATTCTTATCTTGCCTTGACAGTCATGGTTTAGTCATAGAAATTTTACCTCCCATGCTGGAGCCCCGGTGGCAACATAGTTAGAGATTGAGCTGCTAACGTCAAGTTCTGAAGTTTGAAACCATCAGTTGCTCTGTGGGAGAAAGACTAGGTTTTACTCCCATACAGCTTGATAGTCTCGAAAACCCCCCAGGGCAGTTCTACTGTGTCCTGTGGGATCACTATGAGTCGGCATCAATTTGATGGCAGTCATTTTGGGGTTTGTTTTTTTAATGCTGGGAGAATTTCTCAGTCAGCACGTCTTGTGTGCAGCTACCATCCATTGGTAAATGAGGGCTTGTTCACATGATATTTATTGGGTTACATATATTCTTTCAAAATCAGTTGAACCAGAAACAAAGGCCTGTTGATCTACTTCTGAAAATCAGCTGATGAAACTGGTCATGGGGATGGTATAGGAGTTGGCAGAATTTTGTATATTTGATCTCTCTGAATTATGTCAATCTAGAATTCTAGGTATTTGCTTGAAACAGCATTTTTCTTGGTACCAGTCAGTGTGTTATAGCATGTATTTTAGCTGTACTATATTCTGAGTTTTTTTTAAAAAAAATCTATATTCTGATTTTTTGTTGAACACTTTAATATAAGATGTATGAAGATTGAAAATACCATGAAATAATTAGATAGGTGTCCTGGAGAGGGTGTGGTATAAAGTTAATGTTTATATGGTTAAAATGCTGATGATGTATCAGACTCTTTGCTTCTTTCAAACAATAACATATTTAATCTTTATGAGCTAGTTAAGGTATCCTTACCTCGTTCTATGGATGAGAAAGCCCAAGCCCAGAATCCTCAGTGCTATACCTTGCATAGCTTTTAAGTACATGACTTAGCTTGAATTTGAACCCAGCAAGTCAGGATCTAAGAAGCCTGTGTGAACTGTTACACAAGCCACATTACAGCTATAATAACATATAACATTCCTTGTCATTGAAAACTAAACCAAAAGTATAGGTTCACTAACAGCTAGTGAGGCCACAGCCATCCTCTGTACCCTCTCATCTTATGACTCAGATTCTCTCAAGAGCCGGTAGAAAGATGGGACCTGGAGGACTTCACTGCCCTGCAGCAGGCGTCTGCCTAAGCTGAACTCTTTAACTTCTTCCCTTGATCAAGACTGTTTTGAAAGAAGCAATTTCTCATGGACTTATTTTCAATTGGAAAGATCATCTTTTATATTCTCTGTGTTTTAAAAATTGTATTTTCAAAGTTTCCTGTATTTGACAATTGGAGTTTGCTCAAGTCAGCACATTTTTTAAATGGAGGAAAATGTAAGGGGTTCCCTATATACAAGACTACTTCAAAGAGTTCATGGAAAAATTCCATGACATTTTCACGAGGGAAAAAGTTTTCCTATTGGCTTTTGAAGTCTCCTTGTATGACTTTGTTAAATTAATGCTTCTCCAGTCACAATCTGTGTTTCTGGCCTCTAGTTGTCAGCACAATGAGACCATTTCTCAATTTAAGAGCCATTCTTTCTCTGTGATGAGTGCCACTATATCTTAGGCCGTGCTTGCCATCCTTAAAAAACTCCCAAATACGGGAGCACACCGCGGCGAGCAGGGTCCTCCAGGGGCCGAGCCTGGACAGCAGGGGCCAGGAGCTGTGGGTCCGTCACCCTGTGGGCCCCGGGAGAGATCACAGACCACTGAGATTTTGTTGAGCAGGTGTGTGCTGGCAGGTAGAGGTCGTATATCTCTTTGTAAGTTATTCAAAGTGCCATGCAAAGAGTATCTGGGGGAGTAACAGTCGTCCAGTTTTGCAGGGTGCCCCCCCCACCCACCCACACACACCCCATCATCACACACCTCTCGCACCAGCACAGGCGGGCGCTGCTTGCACGGTCGGTTTGGAGCCGCAGACCAGCTGGGGAAAGGGCCCTGGTCGTGGCTCCGGCCTGTTGGGCCTGCTGCAGAGACCCTCACAGGACAGCCCTTCGACAGCGGGCCCCTGCCCCCCAGGCTGTCACCACGAGCCCTGGGTGTCAAAGCACACAGGCTGTGGTTCCGTATGGAGCCCTAAGCAGCTCTCCACCATCCCGGGGTCTGCCAAGGCTCAGGACCAGCCTGTAGGTTCCACGGTCCCTCCCCCTGATTGGTGCTCACCGGGGGTAGGGGTGCTCTGCGACGGTCACCTGACGACTTATGACCCCAAACACGGGGGCACTGGTGGTGCTGCAGGCCCAGCCCTGTGGACAGGCCCCGGCGCTCTGGCCCACCAGGACCTGGAGTCGGCACCCGAGGCGTGGGGGGCCGGCTTCCTGGGCTGCAGCCCCCGTTGGCTCCTCACGGGGCAAGGGTAGGGGGAAGAAGTCAGACAAGATGCTTGCATCTCGCCTGGAGGCCCCCGAGGTGCTTGAGAGGTGGAGGCATTGGGGTGACCGCAGTAATGTGCTTTGCCCCCCAAACTTCCTGGGGGACCGTAGCATCGTGGAGATAGGCCACCCTCCCTGCTGAGTGCTGTGGGCACTCTGGTACCCCAGGGACCCGCGCCGGCCCCCCCAGGGGCTCATCAGCATGTGGTGCCCGCTGCCGCCTGGTGCCACCAGCCTGGTGTTTGGGACCATCCTCACACACACACACCTTCACTCAAGTGCTTCCAGGACAACAGGTCCGTCCCGCCGGCCCCAAGGGTTCTACAGGGCACCTGGGGGCCCCACCAGACACCAGCCTGCTTTTCCAATGCCAGTCTGCCCTTTTGATACCAATAAACCAAGCACCAGGCAAAACAAAACGAAAAAACCTCCCAAATAAAAAGCAACCACCACAACTAAAAAAAGCCCAAATATTATAGTTGGGATTTTTTCCTGGTTTTTGGGGCATCACTGCCCTCTGGTGGTGTAGGAGGCCCAGCCTTTGCTCCGTGGATCTGGAATTGAACCTCCATCCCAGTGGGCTGCAGTCCTGCGCACAACCATTGCGCCACCGGGGCTCAGCCCTAGTTGGGATGTTGTATCAGAGCCTTCTTTCCAACCCCTTCCCAATCTCAGACTGGTATTCCTGCTAGAAATCATTGTAAACAATGTTGCTAGTGGCAAAATCTCCTGTTAGTGCCTTTCCAAGTGTGAAATCATGCAGTGGCCTCAGAGATGCTTGTGCTCTTTTATTATGTGGTTTGACCACATAATTACTGATTAGTTACATGTGAATGTACTCTTGCCTAAGGTCTTGAAAATTGTGTGAAGCCTAGATATCGGGCGTGAAGCTTGCCTAACACATGAAAAAAAGGTCCTCTCCTGTAGTGCATTGCCTGTACATCAGCTCCTCTGCTCTTGGATGGGAGCAAGTGTCCATATTGCAAATTTTACCTTACTGCTATGTGCCAATCTTTTAGGTTACTGTAGGCTTTCTTTTGCATCCGGAATGGAGAGGGGCCTATTTTAAGGGCTTCTGTGTATTCCAGATTGCTGCCAGTGGTAGAAGCAGATGTGTGTGTGTGTGTGTGTGTGTGTGTGTGTGTGTGTGTGTGTGTGTGTTTCTTGTTGCGCCCTGCATCTGAAAGACACGTGTTATTTGTCACTAGCTTTCTTAAGGCCACAAAGAAACATTCAGAGACTGAGCCATATGGCCTGTCTGACTTGTGTGGACCTGACTACAGCCTAGATTTCCCTCCTCCATTAAATTTCCTTGAGGCTGGAGAACTGGACTTGCCCTGTAGCCAGTGCTATTCACTGGGCTGAGGGAAGTCTTGTTCTGGCTTAGGAAAAAAAAATACAGGGCTGGTAAGAAGCCTTCCTGGGCCTCCTCTCTGCCAGCGCCACTGCTTCTTAATTGCAAACACATGGGCTATTTACAGAGCAGGGATCCCACATTCCTCCTGCTGAGATGTGTGTTTCACCCCCCAGAGTCCTGTTTCTTGTTAAGGAGACGGGGGTATCATACTCCAGTCACAGAGGAGCACTGCCTCAGGTGATGATCCTGTGGATTCAGCATTCGCCCAACGTGGGCATCTCAGTGTACGTTTGAATATTGATGCTTGCTTACTGGTCAGCCTCCTTTTGCAATTTTCGTGCATGACTTCAAAACCATCCCTCCTTTCCTTTCTCTATGACTATGAATCCTCCTATTGGAGCTCTTTACTCTTGATTAAGCTATCTTGCATGGCTAGCTGCTGTAGAATTGCCTTCCACCTCTTGGTGCCCGCATGCACAAGGAAATAAAATACTCGGCGATCGAGGGGCTATTTCATATGCCACCAGGCCACTCATGGTAAACAGGTTTTGTGAAGCTTCCAGACTAAGTTAAATTAGGAAGGAAGCCCTTGTGATCTACTTCCAAAAATCAGCTTATAAAAACCCTGTGGATCTCTATACTTGTCCATACCATCATGAAGACACAAGATCAGGCAACACTTCATTCTGTCGCTTATACGTTAAAATGATTGAGAACTGACTCTATAATAACTAAGAATAACATGGAATACCTTCCACTACACATCTTCCCCCCAGTCTAATATACTTATGGGCACATTTATTCTCCACTTGTATTTTGGATATAACGTAGGCTCTTTACAATGGTTCTGAGGCAACGGCTAGAGCAAGGCTCCCTGAGGTAGGGAATCATAGGTTGGTGGTGGAGTAGGGGGCATAAGGGAGAGCATATGTCATGAAATTCAAGAAAGAAGAAAATGTTTGAAACTGATCTCAGTAGCAATTGTACATTACTGCTTGATATGATTGAACTGTGGAATGATAAGATGTTTGGACTAGCTCCTGCTAAAATGGTTTAGGGTGGGGCAGAACACTAAAATGATTCTGAAACCATTGACTGTGGGTGTCTTTAGCTCACCTTCAGCAGAGAGTGACACAAGGGTTACTGAGAAGGACAAAATGGTCTTTTCGATTCAGGCTACATGGAATCTTTTAATTGGTGCCTCTTTCAACACACATAGTCACCCTGTTCGATAGTAGATAATTTTTGTATTTCTAAAATTTGCCTATCAAATGATGAACACAGGAGGGAGGAGGGAGCACTTGACCTGATTGTGGTGATGTGTATACAACTCTTGAAAAAAGCGATTTAACTATGGAAGTGTATGATATGTGAATATTATATCAAGAAAACTGCTAAAACAAGGGGGAAAAAAGAAACCAAGCTTGACCAAAGGTAGCCATGGGTGAAGGTGGAAGAGTGTTTGCTTAGGGAGCATGGAGCTTAGGCTAGTGGTGGTGGAAGAATTGGCAAAAGGATCTCAATAGTGGTTGTACAACACGAGGAGTACAATCAATGGCATTGAATGATATATGTAAAAATTGTTTTGTTGTGCATATTTTTGTTGTAATTTTTGAAATTACATGAACAACAATGAGTACAAGGTAGAAGAAAATGTTCTAAAATTGATTGTGGTTATAAGTTTACAACTCATCTTGATATGAGTGAATTATGGAATTGTATGATATGGACATGATGTGCCAATAAAAATTTAAAAATTATTTGGCTGCTAAATCCTTTTTGTTTTGTTGATTTATTTATTATAAATCATTTAATTGGAAGCTCATACAACTCTTATCACAATCCATTCATCCATCCATTGTGTCAAGAACACTTGTACATTTCTTGCCATCATCATTTTCAAAGTATTTTCTTTTTACTTGAGCCCTTGGTATCAGCTTCTCTCTTTGTACCCCTCATCCTCTCTCCCTCCCTCATGGACTCAATAATTTATAAATTATTATTACTTTTTAATGTCTTACACTGACCAGTGTCTCCCTTTACTCATCCTATTATCTATCGTTGGGGCGGGGACTGTTAGAGGTAGGTCATTGTGGTTGGTACCCCCTATCTCCTCCTCCTCCTCTTCCTCCTCCTTCTCCTCCTCCTCCTCCTCATATAGCTACTCTCGTTATTGGTCCTGAGGATTTTATCTGTCCTGTATTTCCTGAGTTTCCAGCTCTTATCTGTACCTGTGTACGTGCTCTGGTCTAGCTAGATTTGCAAGGTAGAATTGGGGTCTTGATAATGTTGGGGGGAGGATGCATTAAAGAACTAGGGGAAAGTTGCATGTTTCATTGGTGTTATATGTACCCTGACTCTGACGCATGTTCTCCTTGAGACCCTTCTGAAAGAGAGGATGTCCAGTTGCTTATGGATGAGCTTTGAGTCTCCACTCCACAATATTCTGGGTCTTAGATGCCTGACACCCGATCCTATCAACACTAATGATTACAAAGGCTGGTATGCTTCTTCCATGTAGACTTTGTTGCTTCTCAGCTAGATCGCTGATTGTTTATATCCAAGCCTTTAAGACCCCAAATGCTATGTGTTTCAATAGCCGGACACCATCATCTTTCTTCACCACATATGCTTATGCATCCACTTTGTCTTCAGCGATTGGGTTGGGAAGGTGAGCATCATGGAATGCCAGGTTAATAGACCATATTGTTCTTGTGTTGAGGGAGTACTTGAGTAGAGGCCCATTGTCCGTCTGCTACCATAATACTAAATCTATAAATATATACATAGATCTATTTCCCCATCATCATATGTAAGTATATTTTCATATGTACATGCCCATATTTAGACCTCTATAAATGCCCTTTGTCTCCTAGTTATTTCCTCTGTTCCTTTTACTTCCCTCTTATTCCACTGTCATGCTCAGCTTTCATTTGGGTTTCAGTAATTCCTCTCAGTAACATTGCCCTTGATCCAGCCCTACCATACCTCCTATCCCTCCTCACCACAGATTTTTGATAACTTGTTGTTCCTCTGTCCCTGGGTTTATTAACATCCACTTTATTTTCTCGCCTTCCCCCCTCACCCCCGTCCTATATCCCCCACCCCCTCCCCAACTGTTAGTCCAGTTATTTTCTCTTCCAGATTGTTGTTCCTGCCTACTTATCTAGATAGATCTGCAGAGATAATAATATGCACAAAAACAAGCCAGAGCAAAACAAAGCAACAAAAGAAAACAACAACCAAGAATTTGAAAATCAAGGGCAAAAGAAATAAAAACTTAAAAATAATTCAAGACCTGTTTGTTGACCTCTAGGAGTGTTTTCTGGTAGAGTATGATGGGGTTCCATGTCCTGAAAATCTATTTTTGGTGTTCCCTGGGTACTTCGTTCCTGTGCTCCCTTTGCTATTGTGTTGCATGCCCCAAGTGTTTTGCCTCCGTGTGGTGGGGTCAGATCGGGCACAATTTCTGCGCTGTGTCTCCAGTGTTGTCCCCTGTAGTGCTATGGGTAAGTAAGGGATATAGTGTCTCATAGTGGGGCTGGCCCTATGAACCTCTCTGTGCATTGGCTGCTCTGAGCAGAAACATCATTCTCAGGGCTGGGTAAGTCAAGATGTGTTTCACTCTCTCTTCCTCCCCCTTTATTTGCTCCCATGTGCTCTGATCAAACCCTTCCTTCTCCCTGAGCTGTAGCTTCAGTGCTGCCTTCTGAGGTTAATTCTTTTGCTTGAAGGAGGGGCTGTCCATATAGTTGAGATTGGAGCTGGTCCCTCAGACCTCTCTCTTAGTTCCCTGTTTCATGCCGGTCAGTATTTTGTATTCACGTCTTGGAGCTCCAGGTTCAAGTCTGGTCCCTTTATCCCTGTGGTGATATAAACAATATTTTTTCCATGGGTGGGTTAGTATCCTGTTCCCCATGGTTTTTTTTTTAACCCTTCTTTTTAGTTGTCTACCATATGTATCCCTGAATTTGGGCTGGCCCCTGCCTTACTACCTGGACCTCACCCCAGGAATGTATGTATGTATACAGTAACTTTTTTCCTATGCCCCTTTTGCATTTTAAGCTTACCTCATTGGACTCAAGTTGTACTTGTCCGTTTGTGCTTGACTTACTTTGAGCCGAAAACTGACAGCATGTTAGTAATTCCAATTTAAGTAATTGGAATCAGAATAAGTAAGAAAGAACCATAACAACAAATGTACAAATGTGCTTGACACAATGGATGGATGTATAGATTGTGATAAGCATTGCATTAGCCTCCAATAAAATGATTTAAAAAAACCAAAAGAATTCAGTCTTTTAAAAAAGAGTGAGCCATATCTGTTCTAGTAATAATTTCTTCAGAATTGATTGACATGCCACCAATTGAGTGGACTTCAAATTTAAAAGGACTAAGTGAAGTGCTTTATATTATGATAAATTTAAGGATGCAGAAATCTTGGCTAATTGAGCTTTTGTTATACCATTAGTTTTGTCTTCTAGTTTAGAAGATTGTGGGTGGTATGGACAGTGAAGCCTCTGATAAATAGGAAGTGCTTATGTATTTCTTTAAGTACTTGACTGGTAAAATGTGTTCCCTTGTTACTGGGGAAGAAAATGTAGTTGTTCCCTCTGTGCAGGCTGGGTTTTCAGAAGGTTTCTTAGTGACATGGCTACTATTAGAGACACCCTTTTAAACATGTTTTTATTGTGGGCTCTTACATCTCTTATCACAACTCATACATTTATCCAGAGCAGACCCTCTCTTATAATAACAGTAATCTACAAGTGGATGCATAGAGTTCCTTGTGGTGGAGAGGGCGATGTCTTGGTCTGCTTAACCACACGGTTGGCACTTTGAAGCCCCCAGTCACTCTGTGAGAGAAAGATGAGACTTTATATTCATAAAAAGTTACAGTCTCAGAAACCCACAAGGGCAATCCTACTCTGTCCTAGAGTGCTGCTGAGTTGAAATTTCCTCAGTGACAGTGCTAGAGAGGGATGGATAGACATAGATAGACCAGACATGGGAAAGAGGAGCAAAATATACCTACAAATGTTCATAGGTTACACACTGATTGCATACACATACACACATCAAGTTTTGAAAACGTTTTGACTATGACCAAATGCCGTGGAGGAATGACATGCTGGGTTGGGGGAGTCTCAGGACCATAGTCTTTGATTACACTAAGGTCAAATTGAGTAATAGAGTCCATGAAGTTAATGTTCTCTGTTCTACTTTGGTAAATAATGACTGGGATTTTTGCAATTATTGATCTCTCTTCGTCTATGGCACACACACACACACACACACACAGTGTGCGTGAAGCAAATTTAAGATGCCTGGAAACAATAAGTCAAATGGACTAGTGGACTATGTGAACCTCCACTTTCATGACCCTGAGAACAGAAGAACTGGATGATGCCAGCTACCACTACGAACCATTAGTAGGTCTTGCGTAGAGTGGTAAAAATATGTGGAAGAAAACTCAAAAATCATTAAAAAAATTAGAAAACTAAGAAGCAGGCTTACTGGTCAGCTAGAGACTGGTAGAACCTTCAAGACTAACCCTCAGTCACTCATCAGATATGGACCTGAACCTTAACCCTGTGGCCCAATTTTCAACCAAACAACAGGCAGGTCTATAAGGTGAACAACTAGATATTTTAGTAAGATTGTTTTGTTACCAGTGCAGGCTTATTAGTAGTTTTAGCATATGTGTCAATCGTTGACATATTGCAGTAATTTAGATTCAATTCTTTTAAAATTCCATGGATGTTGAATCAGTTGGCAGATTCAGTAAAAACTATAGGGTGTTAAGTACACATTGCAGATTTTCCCAGATGAAAGCAAACAAAGACTGGTTCTCAAGATGAACAGATACTCAAATTTTGTTATTTTCTCAACCAAGGTGTGAAGATCCATTAGAAAAGAAGTTCTGAACAATGGAGATCAACCCCTCTCCTTCCCATTTAATGGGGTATTGAGGTCATCCTCTTAAAGACTTCGACATGTCTACCTGGGTTCTAACTGTTTCTGCTGATAAATCATCTCATAGTCATAGAAAAGACTCATAGAGATGCAGGAATTAATTTTTAAAAGTAAGAGGGAAGTGGGTTAGAATCATCTGCCTCACGATTGCTTAGAAGCAGCAATCGACCTCTACTCTGATTAAGTTCTGATTCGGATTCCTCATTAGAAGTATTAGGGCTGAGCCCCGGTGGCGTAGTGGTTGTGCATGGGACTGCGGCCCACTGGGATGGAGGTTCAATTCCAGCAGTGGGGCTGGGCCCCCTACTCCCACCACCGGAGAGCAGTGATGCCTTAAAAAAAAAAAAAAGTATTGGGGGACTTGGTAGATCTAATAAGATTTCTCCCTTTTCTGAAAATTTTAAATTATGGAGCCATTTAGGCAAAAGGTCTAAGCTTAGAAAATTAAAAGTAATTTCATGGCTCAGCATAATTGGGAAGTTAGTTTTGAGTGTGGCCAAGGAAACAGGAATATATTTTGAGTGAACTGACATTTATTCTTGATAAGTAACCTCACGCATTTTGAAGTTTTAGTAATCTGAAACAGGAGTTTTGCAAACATGTGTGTTTATTTTCAGTGTGTGTAGAACACTGTGAATCAGAAAAATTTCAAGGTTCTTCATTAATCTACCCCCTCCTCGCCCCAACACACACACCAAACTCACTGCTATTGAGTCCATGCTGACCCCGAGTGAACTTTTGCGGAGTAGAACAGCCCCTGTGAGTTTCTGAGACTGTAACTCTTTATAGGATTAAAAAGTCCCATCTTTTCCCACAGAGCAGCTGGTGGTTTAGAACTGGTGACCTTGCAGTTAATGCTTAACCACTACCCAATAGAGATGTTTCCATTAATTTAAGTAGTAGTTTACCCTTGACAGTTAAGTGCTTTCATATGAAAAAGTCTCTATCGTGTGCCAGAATCACTTCACTTTGTTGATTAGTAGATTCTAATTATAGTTTTAAAATCTTTACCTTGTTTTTGGTAATTTACAAAGTATGATAAGAAGGTCAGCTTGGAAATGAGAGTTACCTTTGAATCTAATCACTGCTTTCCCCTCCCCCTTACTATTATGGGGGCTCTTAAATCTCTTAGCACAAGCCATACATTCATTCAGTATGTCAAGCACGTTTGCACATATGCCGCTATTAATCATTATCAAAGCATTTGATAATGCTTCCGACTTGAACCCCTGATATCAGCTCCCCATTTATTACTCACCCGCCCTCCCTCACGGAGCCTTGATAAGTTATAGATTATTACTCTCATATCTTACATCGTCCTGCCACCCCTCACTCACTTTTTCATTATTTGTCCCCCGGTAGTGGTTTATAGATGGATCCTTGTGATCAATTTTCCCTTTCTCCCCCAAACTTCCCTTAATCCTCCTGGTATCTTCACTCTCATTATTAACCCTGAGGTGTTTATCTATCCTGGATTCCCTGTGTTGTGGACTCTTCCCTGTAGAAGTGTGCATGTTCTAGTCTAATCCAATTTGTGAGGTAGATTGGGGTCATGATAGTGGGGGTGAAGGAAGCACTAAAGAACTAGAAAAAAGTTGTGTTTCATCAGTGCTATACTGAACCCTGACTGATTCATCTCTTCCCTGTGACCCCCACTGTGAGGGGATGTCCAATTAAATTATCTACTGATAGGCATTGGGTCCACTATATCCCATTGCTACCCCCTACCCCCATTCACTTTGGGTATGATTTTGTTGTGGGTCTTAGATGCCTGAAACTTGATCCCATCGACACCTTGTGATCACACAAGCTGGTGTGCTTCTTTCGTGTGGGCTTTGTTACTTTTCAGCTAGTTGGTCGCTTGTTTATCTTAAAGCCTTTAAGACCACTGACGCTATATCTTTTGAAGCTGGGAACCTTCAGCTTTCTTCACCACCTTTGCTTGTGTACCCATTTTGTTTTCAGTGATCCTGTTAGGAAGGTGAGCATCACAGAATGCCAGATTGTTAGAACAAAGTGTGCTTGTGTTGAGGGAGTACTTGAGTCGAGGCCCGATGTCCATCTGCTGCCTTAACACTTATCATATAGATATGAGTACATAGTTCTATTCCCTTTTTTTCATTTATGTTTACATTTGTACATGCCTGTACTTAGACCTCTATAAATGTCCTTTCCCCCTTGTTCTTCGCTCTATTTCCTTTTATTTTCCTCTTGTCTCCCCATCATGTTCACCTTTCATTTGGATTTAGTAATTCCTTGCTGCTACATTGATACAATTCCTTGCTGCTTGATTAAGCCTCACTAGGCATGCTATGCCCTTCTCGCCATTGATTTTAGTTCCCGTGTTTTTCTTTTGTCCCTGGGTTGATTCCTCCCTCTCCCTTCCCTTTTTCCCACTTCCCCTTCTCCCATATCCCCCAGAACTATTGGTCCTGTTCTTTTCATCTCTGAATTTTTTATCTTACCTATCTTATCTAGATAGACATGCTGATACATTACTAAGTGCCAAAACCAGAAAAAAAAAAAACAAGTGAACAACAAAGGAAGTCAAAAACCCACAAAACAGTAACAGCCAAAAAAATAAAATAACAATAACAAAAAGAAAGGCACTAACAAAAGTAAAAAAGTCTATAAATAGTTCCAGGTCTATTTCTTGACATTTACAAGCGTTTTCCAGTCCAGTTCAATCTAATGGGGTGCCACACTCTGCCTCCTCAGTCTATTTTTAGTATTGCCCAGGGATTTCATCACTTTGCTCCCCTTGCTAGTCTGTTGCACGTCTCAGTGGCACATAGTTCACATACATAGAATTTGATCAGTCATATTTAGATTTGTGCACTCATCATCGTCAAAATGTCATAATAAATTTCAGGATATTTTCTTCTACTTACTGTCATTAACTCCCTTATCAATCCATTTACTGTCTCTGTAGATCTACCTCTTCATACACAGAAAATCATAAAAAACACAAACAGGAAGCAGCAAGTAAGCAAGCCAACAGCACAACATCAAAGACAAGACCAGTCATGGAAAAACCTCCATTGGAAACAAAGCAGAAATTTTTCAAAACTAAAATAATTTTTAAATGAGTTGTGGCAGCCACGTACTCTGGTGCCAATTTGACTAAGAGTGGAGGGGTGGAGTCTAGCTTGTCAATCTGGAGATGGCCAATGAGACCTCTGTGTGGGCACGGCTTTCTCTGCGAATTCTGGGAAATCTCCGTGGAAATGAGAGGCCAGAGACTTAGTTCCTTGAAGACGAACTACTGAAAAGATGAGATGACAGCATGCTGACAGATCCTGATTCCTGGAGATTGGAAGAGCCGGAGGAGAAGCCACATGAACTTAGCCTGATGGAATCAAACCTCTGGGGCCAGTGAAGCCACGTGGAGACTCCTGCCAGTGCTGAGATGCTTGGGAGGCCACAGGGAGACCCCTACCAGCTTTAAGATGCTTCTACCGCCACTGGATACTGCTGATGGACACTGAGCCCTGGAAATGAGGAGCCATTGGGAGAACCCTGCCAGTGCCGGGATGCCTCTACCGCCACTGGATACACAAGACTCTGCATCCACTGCCCTGTGGTTGTCCTGGTGTCATCGCACATGCTTCATGAGTTGGAAGGAGACCTCATAGATTGGTATTAGACATATGGGCTAATATCAGATTTATGACTTTGAACTGGATTGGGTTGGGATGCTTTCTCAGTGTTCCTACCTCTTGTATATAAACCCTTCCCTTATATACATATTCATGTTTCTGAATTTGTTTCTCTAATCTTCCTGGACTAACACATGAGTCCAAAGGGATATCAAATGATAAGCTGAGAACATTTTAACTAATATCATAATTGGCTTTACAGTACTCTTTGATAGCAAGGCTGTTCATATGCCTGGTCTATGGCAAAAGGGATTCACCAGAGGCTTCATCCATGCCGAGACCCTGCATATGGATTTTGGGGTTTAACTGTTATCCATAGTTTTCTGCAAACCAGGTATTTATAAGTTGAGCTCTGATACTGTTCCTTCTTTAGGATTTGAATTTTATTAATAATTATTAGTTTGCTATGTACAATCCTTGGAACTTTACAATCCTTGGCTGGTGTGCTTCTTTCATGTGGATTTACTTGATGCTCATTTAGATAGCTGGATTTTTTTTAAAGCTAAGACTTTAAGGCCCTAGACAATATGCTTTCTGCTAACTGGGCACTGTCTTCTATCTTCACCACGTTATGCAATAGCATGCTTATCTTCAGTGATCTCTTAATGAGAGCAAGCATCAGGCAGGGCCATGTCAAATTGTTGTTAGATTGGGGCTAGAGTTAAGTTCAAGTCCAATATATTTGTCTCTGGTTCATGTTAGTGATTCCATTATCATTTTATGATGCAGAAACATATAAATCAACCCCTTGGGGCATAAGGTAATGCTGTTGACAGTGTCTTTAATTTAGACAAGGATATAGAATGTAAAACACTGTTGAGAAAAGGAAGTTATTCTATAAGTATAGATCGGCTTCAGAATGAAATACATGAGTGGTTGACATGTACAGATTAAACTCTTAAGTAATTGGACACTGTTTATGTAAACATTGGGATTGTTGTTGTTACTGGGTGCCCTGAAGTTGGTTTTGGCCCACAGCAGCCCTAGGCACAGAGAACAAAACATTGCTTCCACAAGCACTGGTTGTGGATTCAAGATACATGAAATCTTTCACAACTTTGACAGTGTTTTCTCCACTCATCACGATGCGACCTATTGGTATGGTTGTGAGGATTTTTTGTTTGTTTTTATATAGAATTGTATTCCATACTGAAGGTTGCAATGTGATTTTCATCAGCAAGATGGTTCAAGTCCTCTTCACTTTCAGGACCAAAGTTGTGTCATGTGCATATCAGAAATTGTTAATAAGCCTTCATCCAATCCAGATGCCACACTCTTCCTCATATAACCCAGCTTCTCTGATGATTTCTCAGCATACAAATTGAGTAAGTGTAGTGAGAGGATGTAACCCTGACCCACACCTTTCCTGATTTTCCAGAAGTGGGTGGAGGGAGAACACCCTTTCTCCTCTCCCCCCCCCCCCCCCCCCCCCCCCACACACACACACACACTCTTAGGAGAACCTGGAAAGCATATAACCGGCCCAACTGAAATATCCACACAGTCAATAAAAAAGAAATACTTCCAAATTTTAAAATGCCCAAACAACAATCAAAAGCTTTCAAAATTAAGTTCTTGATGCTTTTAGAGATACGAGGAGAATTCAATCGCTTCTCTACAGTTTGATGTCTCAAAAGTAAATAAACAAGGTAAGAAATTGCAATCCCAATCTTTTGTTCCAGCTAATCCAGCTCTCCAAACACCATCTGCTCTTTTGCAGGGAATCTCTTTTGTATCCCGCTCTTCCTCCTTACCTCTTTCAGGTTACTGTAAGACTCCTCTAGTGATGCTTCACCTGAACTTCCTCCTTCCCCTAAAGAATCTACTGATGAGACAATTTCTGAAATGCCATTATAATCTGTTTCAAGTTGAACCGTGAGGATCCTGCCTTTATTATTTTTACCACTTGGGTATACTCAGAATTACATGAAATAACTAAAGGTTTTCTCAAGATGCTAGGGGATCCTTACAAGTTGCCTCAAGGGTTTTAAAGCCCTTATACCCACAACAATAGCGCAATTAAAAAAAAATGAGTACCACAAATGATGGAGCTGGTGTAGTTTGGAGCTCATATAATGCTGGTGGACTTGTAAATTTGTGTGGCCATTGTGGAAAGCAATATGGCATCACCTAAAACAATTAGGACTTTTTGTCTTCTTTGGATCCATAATCAATACTCAAGGACGCAGCAGTCACGAGAGCAAAGATGTTTTACATTACGTACGTCTGCTTCACAAGCGATTTTTCGAGTGTTTTATTGACTGTATGTTACTTTGAGGCTTGGGTCAGACACACCTTAGTCCTCAAAGTAACACGCTTGACAGTACTCCTGAAACAAGGCACATACTGCTTTGAGCAAAACTCACTGCCCATACCCTGTTGGGACCCCTCTCTGTATTTCATTAAGTCTGAGCATCTAATACTTGGAAAAATCCTGAACCTTGCTTTTCTTGATGTTAGGTGCCATGGGGTTAGTGACCCTATGCACACCAGAATGGAACACGTCACAGCCCTGTGCCATCCTCACAACTGCTCTACGTCTGAGCCCATCATGGCAGTCCCTCTCCTGAAGGGCCTCTTCCTTCTCTGTTGCCCCTCCACTTTACAAGGTGTCCTCCAGGGACTGGTCTCTCAAAAATATGTCCAAAGGGTGTAAGACAAAGGTTTTGTAGCCTTGCCTCCAAGAAACACTCTGACCTTACTTCTTCCAACACAGATTAGTTTGCCCATTAGCAGTCCATGGTACTTTCAGTAGTCTCTGGGACCACAATTCAAAATGCATTAATTCTTTTTAAGGCTTCCTTAGTCCATGCCCAGCTTTCATATGCATAGGAAGGTTTGGAAAAGCAATGTGTCCCTTGTTTCAGGAATGTTGCGATTGATGGATAACTTGTTGTTTTTGTCCCATCTCCTGAACCGGTTTATCCTGATTCAGACAGTCTTTAACTGCCTTTCACAGCTGGCGACCACAATATTGGTGTTTACTGGTCACGCTAGTGTTTCTTTTTCTGTGGTTTATAGAACCTGAAATTTTATAAACTTGGCCATTTCTAGAAAAGCATATTGCTCAGTGCAGTCAACATTTAGCAACGAGTTTTTCAAGATAATTAATACAGATGTGACAAAATTTAACAGAGAAGTATAAAACAAACAAGAATCATTCATTCATTAGTTCTCAGAGAGCTCAACACAAGTCTGTGGCGCTCATGATTTGATAGGAGCTTATTAACCCACCTGGCTCTGAAAATCAGTAGAAGTGTCTGAGCTTCATGTTGACCCCTGGATGCTGGTTCCTTATCTGCTTGGGGTAGCTGAATATGACACTCCTTTGAAACGCTACTTTTGTCATAAAAAAGTCTAAGGACCACTAGCAGCTTCAGTTAGAATTAAGAGTTTATTGAAGAAGCAATATGATGTAGTGCTTAGAACATAATCACTAAAATGCTTTATAGCAAAATGAATTTTTTACAGCATTTAAGTACATAATATATAGGAATTTACATGAAAAAATTTGATTAGTTGACATTGACAAAATTAAGATTTAACAGACATTAGACAATAGCGAGACCTCTTCTATATTATTCTGATAGCCATTATGTTATAGTTACATAACAGCTGAATCTGGATATTGGGGGGCTAGCTTGAGTAAGTGTTTGTTCTAGGGCATACTTTGTTCTATGGGAAGAGAGGGTGTACGAGAGCCTAGAGCTTTCTAAAGTATGCTGACTCATTGCCATTTTTTAAAAAATCATTTTATTGGGGACTTATACATTGTTTTTCACAATACATAAATAAACATACTGGGTCAAGCACCTTCACATGTCCACTTCTATTATTGTTCTTCAATCGTCTGCCTTTTCCCTTAAGCCCCTAGTATCGGCCTTTCCATTCCTTCCCCTCTTCCCCTACTCTCTCCTCCCCACCAACCCTCAATACTTTACACATTGTTATTGTTCTGTCATATCTTACACTGCCTGTCCTCTCCCTCAACCCACTCCTTTGATGCCCATCCTTCAAATTGGAGTTTATGTGTATCTCCTTCCAGTTGGTTCCGCCTCTCTACCCCATCTTCTCTACCCTTCCAGGGTCTCCAATCTAACCATTGACCCGAAGGGGCTAATCCATCTTGGTTTCCCCATATCTCAAGCTCTCCTCTATACTAGTGTACCTTCTCCAGTCCATCTGGATTTGTAAGGTAGAGTTGGGACCATGATGGTTGGTGGGGGGGGCGGGGGAGAGGGCGGGGGAGAGGGAAACTTGTATGCATCACCACTGCCCGGCTGCACCCAGCTATCAAAAGATATAGCATCTGGGGTCTTAAAGGCTTGAGCATAAAGAAGCAGCCATCTAGCTCAGAAGCAACAAAACCCACCATAAAAGAAGATCACTTCTCTGTGTGATCATGAGGTGCTGAAACAATCAGGTATCAAAGAACAAAAATCAAAATCAATGGACCACTTGACTTCCAATATTGCTGAAGACAAATTGACAAAATTGACAAATTAACAAAAAGACAAATTCTTCTGCAAACAGAGCAGAAGAAACGATGGTGCCCAGCTACCAAATGATTGAATGTCTACAGTCTCAAACAGTTGAAGGACAGAAACAGCAAAGTCCACATGGAAGAAGCACACTAGCTGTGTGATCAAGAGGGGCCGAAGGGAGCAGATATCGAGCACCAAAGAACAAGAATCACATCATTACAAAGGAGGGGGAGAGCAGGGTGGGGACCAAAGGCCCACTGGTGGGTAATTGGCCACCCCTTTACTGGGAGTCACAGGGAGGAGACAGACCAGTCATTGCCATTTTAAGGACAGTTCAGAGGATGTAAGTAGAAAAACGGAGTCTAGCCTTGCATCTTTTCAGCCTCTTATAGCAAGCACTTAGTTCTGAAATACATGTGTTCCATCCATTTACTTGCAAATATGAGTGTTTTATTTATTTTTAATTTAAGTAATGTGTGGTATGGAACATTTCGTATATACCAAGCACTGTGCTGATTTCATTACATAACACCCCTTAGAACCTTCCACCTTTTGCCTAAGCAGATGAGGCTCTTTGAAGGGAAATAACTTGCTTTAGGTGGGGTCTGAGCTGGGCTGAGCCTGGGCTTTCTGTTTCTGTGTGGTCATTGTTATCAGCTGGTCCTACCTCAAGGGCTGCCTTGGAGTGAGACGCTGAAAGGGCAGATTGCGTATCAGAAATGCTTCCTAAAGACTATAATTATTATCAGCATTGTTTCATAATGAGGTAATTGTGAGGTTGCCTGGAATTATAGATTTGAGACTCTCTCCCAAAGTCGTGATGTTTGTGTTTCAGAGTGGAAATATGAGTCAAGCTGGCCTTTCAAGAAAGTAGAAGACTGAAGTTTAGAACTTGAAAACATTTTTTATTTACAAGCCCAATGGTAAAATCTGATTTTTGGGAGGGCTACATTGTGTGAGATATAAAGAATTGACTTGATGGGCCACCCAGGACGAAGGGCACAGAGTAGGATATGGCATACTCAATAGAAAACATCATGGTCAGTCACCTCAGGGTCACAGTTGGTGTGCACAGGGGAGGACATTTTGCACAAAGTTTGTCCCTAGGCTCTTCAGCGGAATCACGAGGAAGAGGGCTCCCTTTCCTATTGGCTGGCTGGTCACACCTGTAGTACTTATTGGGAGTATCTTTACTTCATGGAACGGGGGAGGGGCGACCAATCAAGAACAGTGGAAAATGAAGTGGCAGAAAACGGAGAGCAGAAGACAGGTGGAGAGAGAATTTTGAAGACCTCAGTGATCCCAGTTAGAGAATCGGTCCATGTACTTCCTTCCAGAAGTTAGGGTTCCTTGGCTTACTTACAGTGAGTTGAGTGCATCCATTAGCACTCCTAAATAGCCAATCCACTATTGTTTTTGGTTGTTTCCAAGTGTATTGGGGCAGGTGCTAAGTCCCCCAAGGTCTTCTTCTGTTACTTCTGCTTTCTCTCACGCATTGTCATCGACTTAATTCTGACAGGTCATAGCTACCCTTGTGGGTTTCTGAGACCTCTTCACAGGAGTAGAAAGCCTCATCTTTTCCCCATGGAGTATGCTGATGGTTTCAAACTGTTGACCTTGTGATTTGCATTTTGACACTTACCCACTATCTCATTCAAAGGCCCCTAAACTTGAATTTGATATTTTTTGTCAGTCCAGGCTTTGTTCCAATTCCATTTACAGAGTGTGGTGGTTACATAATTTCAGGTCAACTCGAAAAATAAGTGCAGGGGTGGAGTGTAGCCTGTGGATCAGATCACGTCCTGATGATGCCTCCTTGTGGGCGTAGCCTTCTCATGAGAGCTCTGGGAACTTCCTCTCTCTCTGCCTTCATCTTCCTGTGACAAGCCACATGCAAAGGTACTGAGCCCTTCCAGAGACTGCCTCTCTCTCTCTCTGTCTCTCTCTCTATCTCTGTCTCTGTCTCTCTGCTTCACCTTCCTGTTGAAGAACCATAATCGGAGAGTTGGAGGGGTCACATAGAGACATGTACCAGCACTGAGGTGCTTCTACTGCAACTGGATCCATAAGACCTTGTACCCACCGGCCTGTGGACATAATGCCTTTTGCATCATTGCATTGTGACTTTGTGAGTCTGAAGAGGGACTAGTATCAGACTGAAGGGGTAATATCAGACTTATGGTCTTGATCGGGACTGGGACTGTATATGTTTTCTCAATAGATAATTTCTGTATGATAGAAAGCTCTCTCTTACTAAAGTGACCAGACTGCTTGTATTTTAACAATTTAACAACATCCCGTGGCATTTTAAAATTAAAATATATTGCAATACTATTTTTGCATTTTATGAAACTTTGTTCCATATAGAACAAATTTTTAGTCAAGAACACACACACACACATACAAACAGACACCCGTCAATGGTGTCTTGCTTAAAATCTGGTCACTTTATCTTACACACAAATCTCTGGATTTGTTTTTCTAGTCAACCTGGTCTAACACATAAAAGCTATAGGAACTTCCTTTGTAATATACCTTAGCCCTTTCCCGTTCTCTAAGTCTCTGTTAGAAATGATTCAATTCTAGGGCTAGCCATTTGAACTGGAGGCATTTTAAAAAACATTCCATGTCTTTGAGGTAACAGTGTGGAGAGTTGGCAGTGCCACATATGAAGAGTCCGTGGTATAAATGGGGTTGAGAGAGGGCAACTTGTAGTCTTTTGTGAGGCATTTTCTTCCTGTTAGAGAGATTGTTACACAGGTAATGAATGCTGTTTCAAGAAAAGTTTAGAATGTGTAACCTAATTGTATGAAAGATAAATTTAGTTGTGCATGTTAAAGAATAGAAAGCTGTCATCATGGAAGTCACTAATTTATAGTTATATGACACAGCTTTTAGTAATTAGAGGATTTGATCACCAGGCATGTGAAACCTATACAAACGTTGCTCTGCACCCTTGGAAAGAAGTCAAACTTTGAGGCCGTTTGAGCAAGTTCTGAGTCTTTAAAGATTGCTACAAGCTGAATTGATTTAGTTTGGCAGAAACTACAAAAACAAACACAGAGTTTAGAAAAGCAAAGTCTCATGTGATCACAGCTTTGGCCTTAGAGAAAAGGAAATGCTTAATAAATTGCATAGTGGACCAGAATGCTTGGAGGCTCCCTCTCCCCCACCTGATAATTTTAAGATTGTCTGGAATAGCTATAAACAAAAGCTGGAGATAATACTAAAAACAACTTCCCCAGTCCCTGCCCTCTGCTTTCTGAACAATGAGCTGGGCTTTTGTTTTCCTTTTGTTTTAACTCCCTAAATAAATCTTAATAATAGCCTTCAGCCTTGACTTTCCTTTTTGTTCCCATGGATACCAGATGGGACCTCATCTTGGTCAGAATACCACATGAGCACTGGAATCCAGAAAACCAATATGGGACTGGCGAAGCCAAGGCAAACAGTGGTGTCCCTTGAGGCTGTTGGACCCCCTGGAGTGGTTACCCTGGGCTCTGGTGTCTGGAACAGCCTCAGCTTTACTGACTATCTACTTCCCAGGAGTGGATCTGTGGTCTGTTTAAACTGGTACTCTAAAGGAAATAGGGTCAGAACTATGAGAAAGGAGGGTCATGTTGGGGAAGGGTCAGAGATCTATTGGAACCTGGCCATCTCTTGAACTTATTTCTTCTGAGATGCTTTAATACACACTGAAGCTACAGTTGTACTCTTCTTGACATTTGACTTGCTCATTTAAGGTAGCTTTCTTCTGTCATCCATTCTGTTACGGTGCTGGTAAAATCATGGTTGTTTGATAGGCAACACTAACATCTGGATACCATATATGGTCTCTCATAGCACTCCCTTCCCTCCAAACCTTATGTATTGGAGGCAGTTGATTGTCCTAGTGAAAATTTTAAGACGAAGGTGACAGCTCTGTTTTTTCCCTTTACTAGTTGTATGTAAACCTTCCTCTAGAGCAGTGGTTCTCAACCTTCTAATGCTGCGACCCTCTAATACAGTTCCTCATGTGTGGTGACCCCCTAACCATAAAATTATTTTCGTTGCTACTTCATAGCTGTAATTTTGCTACTTTTGTAAATTGGGCAAGCCCTGTGAAAAGGTTGTTTCACTCCTAAAGGGATTGCAACCCACAGTGGTTGAGAACCACTGCTGTAGAGTGAGGTTGGTCAAAGAAGCCAACAAGAACCAGCCCTGGGGTTCTTTAATTGTGTTCAGAAAACCAATTTTATTTGTACTTACAGATTTCACAGTCTTTACTTCATGTGGCTAGCATGGTGAACAGGTTTTAGTGGAACTTTCAAACTAAGATGAACTAGGAAGAATGGACTGGTGATATACTTCCAAAAAGTCAGCCATTGGAAACCAGTGAGTTGGGAGTGATTTGACAGTTAATAACTATCAGTTTAAAAGTGCCCCCAGAGCTATTCCCTTCTGCAAAGTAGTCCATTGGGGGTTCTTTTGGGTATTCCCTCAAATAATTTGTGCTGTGTGTTACACAAAGTCCATCAGTTTCTTGCAGGTTGCTCAAAAGCTGAGGTGCTGTCACACTGTCCATCAAGAATACTCCTAGCCAGCAGGCATTTCCTGAGTTAAAAGCGGTGTTTACACTGTCAATTAGGGGATTAGTGACAATTCTGTATTTTACTATAAGCCTGTCAGAAAAGAGGGATTTGATTTAGTACCTCAGTCCAATTTTCTCTCCTTTCTATCTTTACATGTTGAATGTTCTCTTTTAAGCCCCTTGTTTTGGATGCTGTACCACAATGGTTGGGATGATAAACCACTATGCCACCAGGGTTTCTAGGTTTTATTTATAGTAATGCCCTAATAGACAGACATCTTACATTTTTTTGTGGCTGTGACAGTTTCCAAGGGAGAATCTGAGGAGGTCATTAGATTCTAGGATGACCTTGCAATGCCCTGCCCCTGAAAGAGCCCTCCTTCCTGGGAACATATGCATTCTAAACTTTAGAACCAGGTGCCAGCTTTCTTCACTATAGTGTGCACTGGGTGCAGGAAGGTGAGAAGGTGAGGTTCTGGGTAAGACGGACAAGCTGTTGCCCTCTAGGAAGAAGATTCCTTTCAATGTTAGCTTAATTCCCAATCTTTTTTTTTTTTTTTTCCCCTCTCGTGGTGGTTGGGACCCTTCCCTCAGGTTCCATTTTAAATAAGTTTTAGTATTTTTGTTAATGTGACGCACTGAGCTGTTGGGTTTTGTATATTATTTATATAGAGAGACTCCAGAGCTGTTGCACCCAATCCACAAAACTTCTTTGCAAGAAAAAAAAAAAAAGAAAAGAAATATACAAGATTTCTTTTAGTTTGATTTTTTTTCTTGAGTATTTTTCTTCTTTCAAGAACATCTCTTTACCTGAATTTACATTTTATTATTCTCCTTTTGGAGTGAAAATGTGTTCTGATGAGCACTAGCACTATGTGTTTCTTAGGTCTTCAGCTCTCATTTCCCACCATCGTGAAGTTTTCCGGTGGAACGCTGCACATTTCTGTTGCCCTAGGGCCCTAATGGTGTAAGAGTTACTTGATGGCCTGCTCACCACAAGGTCAACAGTTTGAAACCACCTTCTGCTCCATGAGAGAAAGGCAGGGCTATCTACTCCCCTAAAGAGCTACAGTTCGGAAGTTCACAGGGTCAGTTCTACTTTGTCCTGCAGGGTGCTCGGAGTCAGCGTTGACTCTGTGGCAGGGAGTTTGAGTTTGGGGTTTAGGATCTTCATAAGGAGCCCTGCTGGCATAGTGAGCATCCATCAAGGGACAAAGATTTACAACCTCAGAAACCAGGTGGGACAGTTCTGCTCTCTTCTATAGGGTCACTGTGAATCAAAGTCCACATGATAGCAGTGAGTTTGATTTGGGGAGGAGGGCAGGATGAATGACTTCAGGCCTTAGGCAAATTAGGGTTTGGTTGCTAACCGCAATATTGGAAGCCTCAAGTCCACCTGGAGGCACCTTGAAAGGAAATCCTGAAAATATACTTCTAAAAAATGCTAGTCTCTGAAAATCGTGTACAGCAAAATAGTACAGTGGCACACTTTGTGTCTCCACAAATAAGAACTAGCTTGATGGCAACTGGTTGAAAATAGCAGCATATGTATGGAAAGTGGTACCAATGACAATTAATTTTAATTTGCTGCATGAGCTCCCTCAGCTGTTGATAGAAGCTGTAATGGTCAGTAGAAACTGCTCCTTGACATTCCCCCTCTTCTCAAGTGGCATCCAGGACACGTGCTATGTGTGCCATAGTTTTAGGTACACCTCTGGGTTTAGACTCTTCAATAGACTTGACCACAGCTAGGATTAGCCTCTTTCCCATGCCATGGGCATTTTCCTGTGGATTGTGATGGGAGCCTTGCAAATGCCACTCCCAAGAGTTTTTACAATTGTTTCCAAATTCCTCCTAAATGTTAAATACAGTCATGGGGGGTTGGAAGTAATATAGAGCCCTCCAGAAGGCTACTTTTTTGTTTTAGGGACATGGAAGGGTTGGGTTTCTGCGGGTTGGGTGTTATCTGACATTCCATTGCTAGTGATTACTCAAGGAGTCAGAAATAAAGCCCCCCAATGTAGAGGACTCAAAGATCTTTTCTCTTGCCATATCTTTCACTTTCCCTATTTGGCTCCTTTAACCATGTGAGTCCTGAGTGCTATTCTACAGAAGGCAAACCAATCCTTGCCTGACGTGCCAGCCCCAAACAGTCTGGTTACTGTTTAAACAAATGGCATAAATAACGAGCCCTTCCATTACCCAGAGTATAAATACAGTCAGACAAGTAAGTGTTCTGTAGAGTGAGAGTTTAGGTTATGCAAAAACATCTCCAGCTATAATTTGTAAGGTCTTGTAGACCAAGGAGTGTGAGTGATGTAAACTTTAGAAAGCCAACATCTCCTTTTTGTATATTTTGTCACTGTGCCAGAACACATTTGACTGTTATATTTCCTTTGCTGTGAATTAATCTTGAGGGGGCAGCACCTGCCAGGACTCTTTTTTTTTAAGCCAAAAGTGAACTTTGCATAGGTTGCTAGTATTAATGGGAATCGTAGCAAGTCTAGAGTGGACAATGATGAATTAAATTTGTATAAGGACCAGGAGTTGGTTATTTACTGGGGGAAAGAAAAGTAAGGTAAACTCAACAGTAAACAGAATGCAAGTGGAAATTCCATAAACATTGGCTTTATAGATGGTGCACTGTGGTTCATTGCTTTCAGAGCAAAAGGAGCTGGATTATGTAAATCAGTACTGCCCTGACTGGACTTCTTTTTAATGAAAGAATCAAATGAAGACTTGCTCTTTTTACACTTTTTGGGCTAAGGTGGGAAAGGTATGAAGACCTGTAAAATTAAGTGTATTTCTCTATAGAATCCAAGTAGCAGGTAGAGAGGTACATGGAAAGATTACTAGGGTTTCTCTTTACCAAGATTACAGCTCTCAGGCACTGGCTCCAATCCCAGTCCAGTTAGGGAGGACTATAATGTGTGAGGCAGACTATCCTTAAAGATGTGCTAGATCTAGACTCACAGAGGTTCTGAGCCTGCCTCTTGTTGGGAAACGGCCTTTAATAAGAGTTTTAACCATTTCTATGAATCTGTGGAGTGGCTTCTAAGGCCTTGCCTGACACACTCTGCCAGAGTGCCATGCCCAGCTTATGAGTTTGAGAACTTACCTTTTTTTTTTTTTTAAGGGATTATCTTCCCCCAAAATAAATAAAAAATAAAAAGGATTATCTTCGTTAGAAATTGGAATGGTTGAGTGAGTTCAACAGACTATTTTCTAACTCCACTCATTTTCTCTTATGTCTCCTAGGAGACACGATCTAGTGCTTGTGCAAGAAAAATAAATGTGTAAAATTTTGGCAGAAATGAAGCATGGAGCAGTTTCAAGAGAAACTCAAGTAGAGGAAGAAGGGCAGGGTGCTTAGAACATAAGAGGGAATTCTGAGGAAATCAGATCCCTTCCTTGGAGAGACCCTGGCTGGAGGAAGAACTTTGGCTAGCTCTAGTTGCCTGTCGGTGGAATCCAGCTTCTTGGATCCTATCAGTCATGTGGGTTGTTTTAATCAGCAGAAAAGGATCTTAACTCTGTACCTTTTTATAAGCAAGATGACACTCTTATCATCACTGAGCATGATAATACTAAAAACAACTTCCCCAGTTGTTTTAATCACCTGCTGCTGTTGGTGGGTGCCTTCTTAGAGCAGACGCTCTTCTGTGATGTATGGCATAAGCAAAGGTGTAGTGTGTGTGACCATGCGTTGGCTGGGCATGGAAACAAGGGTACAGCTGTCTTTATTATGTACTTAGAAGGAGCCATGATGACATAGTGGATTGCTCAATGGGCTGCTAACCTTGAGGTTAGCAGTTGGAAACCACCAGCTGCTTTAGGAGAGAAAGAGCATAAAAAGTTTTCAGAAACCCCTAAGGGGAGTTCTTCCCTGTCCTCTAGGATCACTAAGCGTAGGCGGTGAGTTTGGTTTCTGGTTTTGCTTTTTCTCTCCTCAGATAGCCACACATTCAAGTCGATGCCTTAGCTAACCACAGCTGACAAAAAAGCACACAATTGCTTGGAACTGGTTCATGCCAGTACTTGTCACCAGCCACAAGCGCAGTCAAGAAGGCTCTCTGGTTGGTTGGTATGTTTCAGTTCCTTGTGTGAAACTATATAATCATGTATCACAGCACATAATACTTTTGAGAGCATTTGCTTAAGTATCATGAAGAACCACAGCTGTCAGTTGAGCAACTCTTTGGGGTGTTGAAAATAATTTTAGAAGAAGGCACACGCTAGTTGTTTTAATGTTAGTGTGACATATTCTTTGAAATGAATACTAAAAAAAGTATGTAGTTTGTTTTTTAAATTGTGAAATAGGTAGTGTGTTGTTGCTGTTGTTACCTGCCAGCCACTAAACTCCGACTCATCATAACTGTGTGTACAATTTAATGGCTCTGTGTCAGACTGTTGTCAGCATGTTTGCGTCTATTGTTACAGCTGGTGTGCCAGTCTTATCTCACTGAAGTCTGTCTCCCTTACCCCCTTTGACCTTGTCTTTTACCAAAGATAATGTCATCCTCTTTTGATCTCTCCTGTGACCCCTCAAAGCAAGTAAATTGACAGTGTTCTGTTGTGGTTCGTAAGGTTCTCCTTGGATAATTTAAAGAAATAGATTAGTAGGACTTTTGCCCTGATTTCTTGTTGAGTTGTGTCTCAGTCTGTAACTTCTGTTGAAACCTATCTGCCATGAATGACCTTGCTGTAATCGTGCATTAGTGGGATTCAAACAGCCCAGCAACTTCTCTAGTGATCGCTTTATATGAAAAAGATATACTGAGATGTAGTGTGTTGTTTTATATAGGTAACACTTAAAGAAGAACAATAAAAGAGGTGCAAAACTAATTTCTCTTATAAGACAGATTTTTCCATTAATGAGAAAACATTAAATAATACCTGACAACAAAATACAACAGTTATTTTAGGTCTTTTCATATTGCTTCTTCATTGGCATCCTCACGTGCAATATTCTGTACTTGTAACCAGGCATCATTGTTGTGTGATTTATCCATAGCCATCTTTTCTATTGAAGGAGTAAGATTACAATCCTTTAGAGGCAACTAGACAGTAGTGATTGTGTTTGATATATTAGAAACAGACAGCTTCTCTTTACTGAACAAATTATGCTCATCTTTGAGGGAAAAAACCCTTTCTGTACCTGTTGAACTTACAATGATTGTTCTAACGCCAGGACAGTCACTTCCACATTGAATGAGGATGACAGATCCTGGCAGAAAAGGATTTTAACTCTACCTTTTTATAAGCAAAATGACAGTCTTATCATCACTGAACATGAGACTTCAGTGAATATTGGCACAAAAGAGTGTCTGCTGAATAGAAGGCAAGAAGGCCATCTCCCGACTTTAACAAACCCTGGAAGGCAATAATGTATAGACAGTCTCATCCCGGTGGCAGAAGTATCTTGAGATTTCTTGGAAGTGACAATCTATCTTCCCAGTAGGACATATACAGCGTATCATGAGAGAGAGAGTCCTGAAAGTGAAATTGATGAAATAGTTTCATGCTTGTGAATTCTATAAAAGCAATTGTAATTCCTGTTATAAGAACGATGTGGAAGTCTGAAACACCTGGAGTCACCATTAATAGGGGTTGACTCCTTAGCAACCTGGTTAATTCCTTTAAATGATCCTGAACTGAGCATTTGATCTCAGATATTCTCTCTGAGGGCAGTTCAGGTGATACAGCTAATGGGATGAATGTCAAGAACAGCCCATGTCAAAATGTGGTCCCTGGACCAGCAGCATTAATGTCACCTGGGGTGTGTGCAGATTCATATTTCTGCTTCAGGCCAACTGAATTAGAATACTTGAGGCTCCAGTGACCTACATTTCTGTAAGGTCCAGGGTATTTTGATGCACATTTCACCACTGGGCGTGAGGATGGGATAAAAACTTCCCACATCTATGTAGAGGCAGCCTGGAGGACTATGTGTCATTGTTGCATGGGGTCAAAATTGAAGAATGGAAACTGTGAAGCAACATCCTCTTACAGAGAGGTTGCAGGGGGGAGATGAGCCAGTTAAAGTACAGTGTAGTAACAATGAAATATGCAACTTTCCTCTAGTTCTCAAATGCTTCCTATCATGCTCCCAATTCTACCAGACAAATCCAGCTAGAACAGGGGATGTACACTGGAGTCGGAAACAGGGAATTTAGGATAGATGTTCCCTCAGGACTAGTGATGGGAGTGGTGATACTGGGAGGGTGGAGGGAGGGTGGAATAGAAAGGGGGAACCAATTTCAGGGATCTACATATAACCTCCTCTCTGGGACACAGACAACAGGGAAGTGAGTGAAGGGACACGTTGGACAGTGTACAATTTGAAAAAGTATTTACAATCTGTAAATTATTAAGAGTTCATGGGGGAGGCGGGGAGGGAAGGGAAATATGGGGAACTGGTACTGGGGGCCTAAGCGGAGGGAGGATGTTTTTGAGAGTGATGATGGCAACAAGTGTGCAAATGTGGCCTGCATATAATTGATGTATGTATGGATCGTGAGGGGAAGTATATGAGTCCCCAGTAAAATGATTCATTTAAAAAAAAGTGAAGGGGAAAGAGGAACTTAGACCAAGGACTCAAGTAGAAAATATTTGGAAATGAAGATGGCAACATGTTTACAAACAAATATGCTTGATATAAATGATGTATTGAATGTTATAAGAGCTGTAAGAGCGCCCAATAAAATCATTTTTTAAAAAATTGAAGAATGGAGAACAAAGTTCACTGAGAAAGGGAAAGAAAAGCTCTGGATCCAGCAGTTGGGCACTTGAGTGAGTTGCCCCTGAAATGACTCTGTCAAGGTGTTTTTCCTCGCTGGTGGGTTACTTGGCCTGTATATGTCTCCAGATTACGAATGCGCCAGTCCCAGGTCTGCTTATGTTCCTCAGGTCCAGTCTCGCACCCACTCATGCTGTGTCCATCTTCCATGGGTGTGGACAAGGAAGTAAGAACACAGAGTCATGGAAATCAGCTAAGGGGTCTGCTCTGGTGTCTCCTGGCTTAAGACTTTAAGTTTTTCTAAAACCAAAACGTGCTTCCGTTGAGTTAATGTTGACTCAACAACTCCCTGTGGGTTTCCCAGACTATAACTGTTACTGGGAGTCTTACTGTAAAGTCTTACTGTAAAACCCAGTTTTTTGAACTGCTAACTAAGTGGATCTCAGCCCAACACAGAGCCACTACACCAGCAAGACTCCTAGGCTGTCAACAGGACCTCTCCAGATACCTCGCTGCTCTCAGTGCTTCCCACCAGGCAAAGTTCTCTTGCTCAGCCTAGGGCCTCTGTCTCCTCTCTTTCTTTGGAAAGTCCTAGGGACCTGTAGCAATGTTTTTACTTTGACTGCTAATTGGACTCACCTGGGAGCTTGAGTGATCCTAGGCTCCACTGAGATTCTGATTTAATAAGCTTAACGTGCAACCTGAACATGGGAATTAAAAAGTCCAGCAAACCCCATATGAGGCAATTGCAAGCTAAGATACAGAACGAACTTCCAGCCAGATGAACTGGGTCAAGGGTTGAACTCTGCTGTGCGGTATGTGGAATTAGTTACCTGTCCTACATAGGCTAACTGGTTGCTTACTGACCACTTTTGTCCTCCTGTAACAAAGGGAATGGAAAACCTGTGACCTGCTTTAAGGTCTGTGACACACTGCAAGGACCTGAGTCCTGCGTTCGGGTTTTCCATGTTCTCCAGAGCTGTGCACATAGACTTTTCGTGACTATCCAGGGAAATATCACTTTAGTGTTGTCTGCTAAAAACATAAAAAATTCCCTCTTCAATCCATGACAGTGTGACATTTTGTTTTGGTATCTATGACTGATTAGAAAATGCTAGGGTTTATGGGAGCAGGGCCATGACCTGTGGTTGTAACAATCTTGCCTCCTGATTCACCATAATTACCTCATGTCTCCTGTGACCCTGTGTTAGAAAAGCTAGCTCTTTAGTCTTATACCTCCCTAAAATATTCTATCCACACTGGATACCCCTCCAGTACAACATTTCATTATAAAAAGAGCATGATTGGGCTGAGCCCCGGTGCCATAAGAGGTTGAGTGCGGGACTGTAGCCCGCGGGCTTGGCGGTTCAAATCCAGTGGTGGCTCTCAGGAGCGGCACTGGGTAGCTCCCACGACCACCAGAGGCAGTGATGCCCCTGCAAAACAAAACAAAAAGAGCGTGATTTTTAAGATTTCTCTTGTACTCTTCCTTAGCTATAATGTATTTTTCAATGAACCATTCATTTATTATTTTTTAAAATCATTTTATTGGAGGCTCGTACTGCCCTTTTTACAATCCATTGTATCAAGCACATTTGTCCTTTTTTTGCCGTCATCCTTGTCAAAACATTTTATTTCTAATTGAGCCCT
The DNA here is from genome assembly GCA_004026705.1 of Nesogale talazaci. NCBI lineage: Eukaryota > Metazoa > Chordata > Mammalia > Afrosoricida > Tenrecidae > Nesogale > Nesogale talazaci. The sequence goes on along the minus strand of PVJH01005308.1, from coordinate 29,563 downwards.
GGGTATCAGCTCCTCATTTTTCCCTCCCTCCTGACCCCATGATAATTTATAAATTATTATTGTTTTTTCATATCTTACACTGACTGATGTTTTCCTTCACCCACTTTTTTGTTGTCCGTCCCCCCAGGAGAGGGTTAAATGTACATCATTGTAATCGGTTCCTGCTTTCTCCTCCCACCTTCCCTTTCTCCTCCTGGTATCGCTACTCATTATTGGTCCTGAGGGGTTTATCTGTCTTGGATTCCCTCTGTTTCCAGCTCCTATCTGTACCTGTGTGGACTAGCCGGATTTGTAAGGTAGAAGTGGAGTCCTGATAGTGGGAGGGAAGGGGGAAGGGGGATGGAGAGAAGCATTAAGGAACTAGAGGAAAGCTGTATGTTTCATTGGTGCAATTCTGCACCCTGACTAGTTTGGGTCCTTTGGACCTTTCTGTAAGGGGATGCAATGGACCATTCCTAACTCATGTTCTGTTCTCTGGTTTATACTCTCAGCTAGTCAACGGGTGCTTTGTTGTTGTTTCTTAACCTGGCTTGAGCCTCTGGCAGTGCCTTGTCAATGTACTACTGCCACGATTGTTGGATGATCTTCTGCAAAATTTTACTTCCATGTGATATTGATGTGTTTGATCATGCTTTTATACTAGGGCCCCAGTGTATCACTGATGGTCATAGAGTTCTAGAGTTTATATTTACATATTGAGCTATGAGTCCTGTTTCATTCTCTTGCTGGTGGATATTCTCTCCCCCGCCCCCCCCCCCAGCACCATTTACTGAAAGGTTACCTACCTCTTTCCCATTTGATGTGTTTTAGTCCTCTATCAAAATTCAGATACCTGTAGGTTCAATTCTAATCCATTGGTCTAACATTGTACCGATAGCAAGCCATTTTGATTGCTATGACTATATAATAGGTTTTGAAACCTGTGAAAGAATAGACTCCTACTTAATATACAAACTTCCAGCTGATCTTTGGGTTGATATTAGAGCCAGCTATGTTGCCTCCCCCCACACCTCGCCCTCAGTTAAATCCAGTAATTCTTTAATGGAGTCTTTGGGGTTTTATGTATTGTGAGAGATAGATGATTTTGTGTCAACTTGAAGATGTAGGGATTGAATGTAGGGGAAACTTGTATGGGTGGAATCCAACCTGTCAATCAGGTCAGACACATTATGCCTCTTTGAAGGTGTGTCCTTCTTATAATTGAGGGAAAACAGGAACTTCCCTCTTTCTCTGCTCCTTTGAATTCTTGCTTGCTGGATTCTGCCATTGACCCTGAGAGTTACAGATATTTGTTTCCACTGACCTTGAATTCACATGACTGCACCCATCAGTCTGATTTTTGCCTGTGTTCTGCACCATTGCATGTGGCTTTGTGAGTCTGAAGAAGGATTTATAGACTAATACAAGACTTTTATAGACCTGAGTTAGACTTTGCTGGGATGCCTTCTTCATATATAATTACTTCTTGGTATTAAGCTCTTTCTTATATATAGATGAGTATCACTGGATTTGTTTCTCAAGGCAACTAGGTCAGACACATTTATATAAGATTATATCACATGCAAATAAATAGTTCTGTTTCTGCTGAGCCAATATATATGCCTTTAATAATCTGTTTGATGTTTTATACATCTGGTTAAGACTTCCAGGACTATATTAAATAAGAGTGGTTTTAAAGAGCAACCTTGTCTAATTCCAGTTTAAAAGGAGAATGTTTTCTGTTTCTCTCTTTTAAGTAAGATGCTAGCCATTAAGTGAGAGCCTAGCCATTGACATCTCACTTCATGGAGAGATATAGAAAACATTTTCTCATATAAGACTTTTATTATGATGAGAAATATCCTCTCTTCTCTTATTTTATTTAGTGTTTTTATCAAATATGTTAGTCTGGGTCGACTGAAAAACAAATTCATAGACACACACACACACACACACACACACACACACACACATATATATGAGAGACTTTTATATAAAAGAGCAATTGAATATGGAGAAACATCCCAACCCAGTCCAGATTAAGTCCTTAAGTCAGATACTAGCCCATATTTCCCTATACCAGTCTATGAATTCCTCTTCAGACACATGCGATACATGTAATAATGCCAAATGCAGGAAGAGCACAGGTTTGTGGGTGGAGAGTCTTGTGGACCCAGTGCTGGTGGAAGCGTCTCAGCACCAGCATGGGTCTCCATGTGGCTTCTCCAGCTCTGGGTCTTTGGCTCCATCAGTGTAGCTCCATGTGGCTTGTCAACAGGAATGTCTCACAGGGAGAGAGTGCCTTGCCACCAGTGAGCTATTTATCTCCATCAAGCCTCCAAATGAGGCCATCAAGCTGCAACCGGATTAACAGGCTAGACTCCACCCCTTCACAAGTTGACAGGATCAAAAATGGATGTCGAACTTCAGGGGGGTAAATTTTGTTTGTTTTTGTTTCTTTTTCTTGGTTTCTTTGATGTATTGTGGTTCTCTACAGTTTGCATGGAAGTATGGTGAAGGTATTACTGTTATGAGAGATGCTGGGTCACACAGGGTTAGTGGCCTCTGTGTAGTGATATGGGAGAGGCATAATAGGAACGAGAAACTATTTCATGGTGTAATGGAGGAAAGGGAAGGGAGGTAAGTGGAGAGAGTGGGGAGAAAAGATTGGGAATAGATAAAAGTAATCATGACAAACAATTTTCTGAATATATTAGCATATTTATAAAAATGAGAAAATATATTCTGTATAATTAAAATTATTAGGTTTTATGGAAAGATACTTCACACAGAAGACATAAAGGAGCAAAAAATAGATGGGGGAGGAGATAAGTGTAAGGAACTATTCAAACTAGTAGAAAATTCATGTATATATAAGTTTAGAAGAAGGAGTAAAATTAAATAACAAAACAAGAAAAGTGAGAAAGAGATCCGAAGACCAAGATAAAAGAAAAAGATCAAAAAAGTTGTGCAGAGAAGAGGCAAAAGAGATAAAAGATGAGGGTGTGGGTTCTGGGGTTCTGTTGCTTTGGCAGCGTGTATGTAGGCAAGTCTGTACACTCAGAGGGTCAAGTCCTTTTTGGATTGGTGTGTCCAAATATGAAGACCTTTCTGTGTCTACCCTGAGTTGTCTGTGTTCTCAGTGGGGTTGCTTACGGAGAAGGAAGTGAGAGAGAACTAGGAAAAAGAATTATAATACATCAAACATATAAAACGATGGTAATATAAAATAAGTTTGACTTTGGGGCAGGATTCTTGTTCCTTTGGTAGTGTTATTGTGTATATACATCTGGCACTTGGGTGGGAAGGTGCTGGAGAAGGAAACAGGAAAGAAGAGAAAGAAAAAATAGCAAAAAGAACTGCTTGGGTACTGAGAATGTCTGCACCAAGCTGCCCACATGGTCTGCTATCCATGCAGGGCCTCCAGAGGCCAGGGAGATAAGAGGCTTTGCTGACTGAGTTGTATCAGGTCTGGGAAATATGGCTTCTGCTGGGGAGGGATTGTGGCACACAGAAGTGCTGGTGCCTTGTTCCATCGTCAAGGTGAGTATATCAGAACGTGCTGCTGATCTCCCACTCTAAGAGTCTTTGCTGTACTTAGATTTTAAGGTGATTTATTCACTTTCATAGAGTGCAGGTGGAATTCCTTCAGAGTGGAACCTCTGGCAATTGCCGAGGAGATCTTTCTGTGCTTGTTTGCAGGTGTTCTCTGAAAGTCATCTGGTATATTTTGGGAGGGAGCTTCAAAGACATCTTGAGTGGAATGGAGTGGCAAAACAATGAAGTTTTTCCATGAATTTTTGAGGCCTCATTTCATGCAGATAAATCCAGCTCTTAGGATTGTGGGCTCAACATCTTAGCCTACCAGTTAAGGCATCTACTGTAAATTGGAAATAAGTGGCAAAAATCTCACATGGCCCAATTGTTGTGTGAATTTGATTAAATTGCTTGTTTTCTCTGTGTCTGAAAGATGGGCACATTTAATGACTACTTCATAGGATCATCAAGAGAAATTTAAGAAGATATTATTATAGAATTTATGCCCTGACACTTAGTAAGTGTCCAATAAATGATAGCCTTGATTACTGACGTGGTCAAAGAAAAAACCTTTCTGTATAATGCAATGAGAATAAAGTGTTACCCTTGTGTGTGCACAATGGGTACTTAGGTTCCTCAGCGAGAAAGGTTCTGTGGGTTTTTATAGTCAGGGAACTTGAGATGTGGTGTTTCAGTAAATAGCACAAGACTCCAGAAGACCCACAGCCAATTGAAAACTTATTGAGTGTCATTATGAAGGGATTTGGATAAATAAGTGCCTTTTCTGTGAGATTAAAATGGATTAAGGCACATATTTTATTTTCATAATGAATCTGGGTTTTAGTTTGTTTTTCTTAATCATAAAGGGGGGAAAAGTGCCATTTTCTTGGGTGGGAACTAATTAACTGTTGGCAATGAAACTTTTGAATGGTCCAGTTAATTAAAATCAAAGGAAAATGAAATTCAATTGATAGAGGAATTTAATAGCCTATTTTCACTTACTCTTTTACTTTTCGGAGCTTATGACTGAAACCCTACCCTTCACCTTTAGCTGTAGTTACACTCGGTGAATTCCAGGACCTGCCTGACCTGAATTATTTCGCTGGAGTCTGCAGGAATCAGCCCTAGGCAAGAGCTGGGGAAAGTCCAAGTTGGCCACAGTAATGAAGGCTGATCTGGAACTGAAATACACTTATACATATAATTAGACTCTGGTTAAGCTGTCCAAATCCTGGCTTGGAGAGGTGGGCAACCTTTCTCTCTCTTCTACAGAATCGAAAATGCAAGTTCCCCAGCCAAGGCCAGTAAGGATGTTCTATTAAATGCTTGTTACATTCTAATTGTGGAATCCAGCCCGCAGGCTCTCCTGAGTCCCCAGCCACGTAGTGACTCCCTAGTAAGCAATTCCATGAGGTAGGACCTTCATAAGAGACTGCCAAGTAAAGACCCTTCAAGGATAGCTAGATGGACTCTGCAGCTCTGAGAATAGCACAAGTTTTTGGTTTAAGTGATGTATACAATGGCTCAGTGTTGTATAACAGAGGACTTTTGGAACACAAGGCAAAGATCTGGGGACTGGGCTAAAACTGAGAACGAAGCAAAGTTAGTATTAACATTTCTCTAATCCGGGCTGAGCCCCGGTGGCGTAGTGGTTGTGCGCGGGACTGCGGCCCACTGGGATGGAGGTTCGATTCCAGCTCCACGGAGCAAAGGCTGGACCTCCTACTCCCACCACCTGAGGACAGTGATGCCCCCCCCCCAACAAAAAAAAAACATTTCTCTAATCCTTGAGCATCTCGAAATAGCTAAATAGTTGCTATTGAGTGGACCCTGACTCATGGTGACTCCCACATGTGTCAGTGTAGAACTATATTCCACGAGTTTTTAATAGCTCTTTGTTTAGTTTTGTTTGCAGAAGTAGATTATGAGGCCTTTGTTTTGGGCTATCTGTGGATGGATTTGAGCAGTTGTCTGTTGGTTAGTAGTCAAGCATGCTGAACATCTACTCCTACTAGCTTTGGTAACGGTGATGATCTCTGTGAAATTCAACAAAGTGCATTTTCTGAAGGGATAAATGCTATTACTAATGTTGCCGTTTTCAGAGATGAAAAGTCTCCTGCTGCCAACAGTATAGGAATGAGTGTTTCCCCTAACTACAACCTCAGTGGTCTCATAGTAGAAAAAAAAAAATCTAAAATCTCTTCACCCATGGAAAAAGCCATTGCAGAGAACCTGAGATGTGGGCTTTGGGGTCATTAACCTAATACAATGTTTATGCAGTGGAGTTGCATGGACAAGAGAGGTTTTAAGTCAGCTCATGAAGCAGAATGTATAAGGTCAAAATAATTCTTGAAAATGAGTGGAGTTCCTTTGAAAGCAAGTACACACTATGTGGCTTGGTGCCTATGTCTTTAAATCATTGTGACGGTGCATCCTTGTACACTGGGTCTGAAATTGAGGTCATTTGGATGTGTTTCTGCTTGCAGTCCCTTGTTGGAACAAATGGTTTGCACTCAACTACTAACTTAGAAATTTGTATGAAAGTTTAAAATCATAGGTGCTTTATGTGTGTGAATAGAACAGTCTGAAAGCAGAACCTTCACTCCATTTTAAAGTCCTAACATGAGTATGGAATCTATGACTGAACTGTAAGGGCTGCATTTTTCTACTAATCTTGGTGCTGACCTAACCATACACCCTAAAGCAGACCTCCCTTTTCTCTGAGGTCTGGCAGGGGAGGCAGCAGAATCTGTTCCAGAGTCTCTTCCCACCATGGTCAAACAATGTGATAGTTTACATATGAAGGTTTTTTTAAAAAATAATTTTATTGGGAGCGCTTATACAATTCATCTATCCATTTTGTTAAGCACATCTGTACATTGTTGCCATCATCATTTAAAAAATATTTTCTTTCTACTTGAGCCCTTGGTATCAGCCCATTTTCTACATCCTCTCTCCCGCATGAACCCTTGATAGTTTATAAATTATTATTTTTATGTCTGTTTATGAAGAGTCTAGACACATAGCATTATTGATAAATCTTTACAATGGATACCCAATCATAGATAATTTATGAAACAATTTCCAAAGCAGGTTATTTCAAAAACTTGTCTTGCCACTGTCTGATGATCTCTCTGTAATATATTGAATAATAGATACCAACTGTGTAATTCCACTTATGTGTTACACTTATCTTTACCAAATACCCAGCTCACAATAACCTGCTTTTGTCTCCCCTGATTATCTTTGAGTCAGTTAAGTGTTGTAATTTAGTTCCTGCTCTGATGATACAGAAATGAATTTTTCCTCATTATTCTAGTGGAGGAGCTATTTTTTTCTGTACTGTATGTATCTCTCAGTAAGCCTTTGTGTCTTTTAGTGTGAACAGACTCTGTCCAGCGCTCTACGTGGTTGAAACACGTCCTGTGGCTCTGGAAGAGGACACTGGTGATCTGCTACTCTAAAGATTGCTGCCCAGAAAATCCTGTGAAGCATCTGGTCTCCGTAACTCTGGAGTCGGAATTGACTTCACGGCAATGTTTATTTTTCTCCCCTATTTCTCTGCTTAGGACATTTTGTGTGTTTTCCTCTCTCTTTCCTGCTGTCTTGTTCTATGGCCGCTGTGGCCTGTGGCATGTCATCTAGCCCAGTGGATATTTGGTAGGAACTTCTACTCCTGAGTAGGCAGTACCCATGAAGCCCGCGAACATCCTCTACTTTCTTGTGTAGCAGTTCCTTCACTTCCCTGGTGGTCAGGAAACCATAAAAACCACTCAAATTCTTTCCATGTTGGCTGTCCCAGCCCACGCTGCTTCTTTGAACTGGATTCAGTCCATTTCCCCTGGGCATGCTCCTTGAATGAGGTGGAGGAGAAATTGCTGGAGCTATTCAAATTGATATTTTATAAGCCTATCCCTCTTTCACTTCTCCTCCTTTTCTTTTTCTTTCTCTCTTTGCCAAACCCTATTAGGGGAAGTCGACATTTAAATGGCCTTCAAGAAATTCTACTGCTCAGGGAAAGTGCTGCTCTTACAGCCACTGGTACCTCTGAAAATAACGGCTCCTGCCTGGAGTTGAGGCTTGGCAGGGGTCTCAGATCAAATATGCCACAGGGCATATTTGGATCTCAGAAACTAGCAAATTGGGTAAGGTGTATCAAAGCCTGCTCTGCCTAGAAATCATTCAAATGAAAGATGCTTGTGTAGTGTAGTAGTAACATTGGATCTTGTTTAGCTTAGTTGAGGTGAGGGGATCACCATCAGCTGCACAGAGCTAGTTCCTATGAAATAGTGGTCCGTCAGAGCTCCACTCGCCAACTTTTTAATCATTTCATTTAATAGTCATAACTTCCATCACACTCTCCTGGACTCAGTGATTCACTGCAATGGTCACAAAGACATCCCAGGCCATATTCATGAGTGTTTTGTGGGTGGGTGGGGAGTAACAGATTGCAATTCAGAATTAGTATTGAGTTGGAAGTATTAGGAATCACTCAAGAGGCAGGATACAGTTCATCAATCAAGACGACTTCCAACACTTTCCTGGTCCCAACTCTGATTAGGCTTCTCTTGCCTGGTCTCTCTCAGTCAATTGTTGCAACTCTTTTGAATCTACCACTAAGTGCCCACAGTCATTCCACCTTCCATCTGACTCCTGCCTGCCTGCACAGTCTCGGCTCTCTCACTCTGTGCGATGGTAAACCTAGGCCACACCTTGCTTGTCGGTGAAGCTCATTGCAGCACTCTGGTTGCTGGTGTCAAGGGACCAGGGGAGCCTGAGGCCAAAACTGTAGCCAAAACCAGATACCAGGTTAATTCAAGAAATTCTAAGTTTATTCCTGAAAGCTCTTATAGAAAGAAAACAGCAAGATTCCTAACCCATGGGAACCCTACAAATCACAGAATGAAACATTGCTTTGTCCTGTGTCTTCCTCACGATTGCTGAATTTACTATAGTGGTTGTTTATTCCTGGGTACCACTCAGTATTTTGACTTACCTAGTTTTGACTTTCCCATAATTGTTTATTGCTTTTCCTTTCACTAAAACGAATATATTTCTACCTAGTCACTGATTCTCCATCTCTTATACTCCCAACCCTGCTGGTAAACCTTACCAAACTCTTCATAACGTGTTATCATACAGTATTTCTATCATCTAATATTTGTCCTTTTATGATTGACTGATTCCCCTTAGCAAAATGTCCTCCAGATTTATCCATTTTCACAGATTAGTCTTTATTGTGGCACACCATGATGCTTAAGGCAGACTTTTTATTAGATAAATTGAACTATTGTTTGGTTTTAAGAGGACTTAAGAGTATGCTTTTGGCTGAGTATTTAAAGATAACATCAAAACAGTACTTTTAGGAATTCATCCAACATTCAAGGCTCCAAGTCATCTGGAGTCCATGAGGAGCTGAAGCTCCTTTCTGCATTTCTCTCCTCTTGATTTCAGTTGCTTTATGGAATAGCTGATCAAAATGGTTACTAATATTAGCAGCCAGGCTGAGGCCCGCGGGCTTGGCAGTTCAAATCCAGGGCCGGCTCTCAGGAGCAGTGCTGGGTAGCGCCCACGACCACCAGAGGCAGTGATGCCCCCCCCCCCAAAAAAAAAAAAAGCAAAAAACTAATATTAGCATCCATCCAGTTTTCTTATTCCTGGAAAAGGTAGTTCATGGAGGTAGTTAGGCACTTAACCCATATTCTCCTCGTTTCTGTCTGCTCGTCGCTCTGTCGCTCCAGGCAAACAGCAACCACTTGTGCCTCGGGTGGTTGTGCAGCAGCACCAGGTACTACTCAGCTAGGAGGTAAAGCAGGAGTCCTAAACAAGTTCTTCTGCCAATTAGCGTGGATGTCCTATGAAACGATGACTTTAAACCTACAAACCACAAAACCCAAACCCATGAGGTGTGTGCGTATGTGTGTGTGTGTGTGTGTGTGTGTGTGTGTGTGTGTGTGAAATAAATGAATCACAGTTTCTATTTTGCCAGTGTAGATCACAAACTTTTTGCGTATTTTCAGCTTATTGGTAGTTATTATAAGCATTGGCTATGCAACTCTTCCCATATTCTCGTCACTCTTTATGGATTGAATTGTGTCCACCAAGAATATTTGTGTCCACTTTGTTATGGCAAGATTCTACATATTTTGCAATTATCCTTGGTTTTGTAATCTGATAAAATTATCCTGTGTATTTCAAACCCTAAACTCTATTATATTAATGAGCCTTATTATGTTAGTGAGACAGTATACAATACATTGGATCAGTGTACACCTATAGTTAATCCTTTATGGTATTAACTATGAGATCTTTCAAAGAGATTAAATAAGGGAACAAAGATAAAGAGGGTTTTTCTGTTAAAGCTATCATTTGTGATATTTCTGTTATAGCAGCATTATTTTTCAAGGACAACTGCTTATATCCCCCCTCCCAAAAGTCACCCTCTTTTTCATCCACTAGTATTTACCAGTAAATTTTGTTCTGTTTTTATTTGTGAAGCTGTAGCAAGAGGTATCTTTTTGTACTTGTATTATTTCATTCAGTATACTGTCTTGTAGCTCCATCTTTACTGTAGAATGTAACAAGACTTTGTTTCTTTTACTGACCAAGTAGTGTTATGTTGTATGTATGTACCACATTTTATTTACCTATTTCTGTTAGTCCGGGTAGACTAGAGAAACGAATCTAAGGAGACTCCTATGTGTAGAAAGAACTTTATATAAAATAGCAATTGTATATTGAGAAAACAATTGTATATTGAGACTCTTATGTGTAGAAAGAACTTTATATAAAATAGCAATTGTATATTGAGAAAACATCCCAGTCCCGTTCTGATCAAGTTCATAAGTCTGATACTACTTTATATATTTGATACCAATCTATAGATTCTTCAGATCCACATAAAATATGCATTGATGTCAAATGCGGGAAAATCACAGGCCAGGGATGGAAGTCTTGTGGGCCCAGTGGGAGTGAAAGCATCTCAGTGCTGGCGTGGGTCTCCCATGTGACTCCCCCAGCTCTCAGCTACTGTCATAGCTCCATGTCAGCAGGAATATGTAGCAGGGAGTGAGCATACCTGGCCTCCAATGAGATATTTATCTCCATTGCTCCTCCAAATGAGATCATCTAGCTGTGACTTGATTGACAGACTAACCTCCAACCCTTCACTCTTAATAATCTCAAGTTGACACCAGATTATGTAACTACCACACCTTTTTTTTGGGGGTGGTGAATAATGAGGTTCTTTCTAACCTACAGTTGTTAGTGCTGCAGTGAATATTAGCATACACGTCTCTTTAATTCTCTTTCAAACATTTGTGGTATATATCTAGGAGGGAATTCTTTAGTCGTACATGTATGGTAGTTCCATTTTTCTTTCTTTCTTCCCTTTTTTGTTCTTGAGGGAGTTGCAATTGTTTTCTGTCATGGCTGTACCATTTTACATTTCCACCAGATATGAGCAGTTTCTTCATATCCTTGCCAACATTTTTATTTTCTTTGCTTATATTTTTAAAAGTCATTTCAATGGAAATGAAATGTTACCTCATTGTGAAACACAAATCAATGGATTCGTACCTCTCTCTGATTAGTTGTGATGCTGAGGATCTTTTCATGTGCTTGGTGGCTGTAGTGGCTATGGTGGTTGTAGATTGTCAATTTTGTGTTTTCAGTTTTTGGTCTTTTTGTTATTAAGTTGTTTCATAGGGTTTTCAATGGGTGATTTCTTAAGAAATAGATTGCTGTCTTTTCATTCCAACCTCCAACTTTTTTGTTGGCAGCCAAGCATATTAACTGCATCACCCAGAGACAGCTTTACATGGATTTATGCCCCTCAAAAAGTAGGTACACATTTTTGAGCACATACTATGTCAAATGACTCCCAGAGGTTAAGTGTTGTGTGAAACAAGCATACTGGATTATCTCTTTAAAAGGAAAACTCTAAGAGAAAAGACAGTAATTAATATGTGTGTGATTTTACAGCAAGAGCATGAAATTTTTTGAGTGATAAACCTAACTACATATATGTCAAAATTCATAGAATTGTATACCAAAGTTCAAAATAATCAGTAAAAATACCCCCCGGGCTACGCCACTGGGCCTCAGCCCGAAGTTCTCTTCTTTTCCTATGACTGTCTTTCTCCTAGGATCTGCTGCATGAGACCACTTGCTATTTTATATATTAAGTAAATTTGGTGACACAGTGGAATAAGTGCTGGGATGCTAATTTCAAGGATAGTGGTTCACACCATCCTCATATTTTATGGGACAAAGATGAGGCTATCTGCTTCCACAAAGATATATAGCCTAGGCTGAGCCCCGGTGGTGTAGTGGTTGTGCGCGGGACTGCGGCCCACTGGGTTGGAGGTTCAAATCCAGCAGCAAGGCTGGGCCTCCTACTCCCACCACCAGATGTCAGTGATGCCTAAAAACAAAAATATCCCCCCCCCCCAATACCATCTTGGTACTATAGTAAATAGCTTTGTTTTTATATTGTTTCATATATGCAAGAACTTATTTTTAGGATAAACTATGAGAGGTAGAATTGTTGGGTTTGTACATTTGTGAGTCTGATGGAAATTGTAAATTGTACTTCATAGAGTTTGTCCAAACTATATTCCTGTCCCAGGGTCTTGAGGATTTATTCCTCTCTTGTTTCCGTGCTTTAACAGAGAAAAGGTTGAAGTAACCAAGGATGTCCTCTTGCTTGGATCCACAGTCCGTGTAAAGTAGACCAGCATCCTCACCTCTGGACTAGTAGGTAACATGATAAATGGAGAAGGGGTTAAGTTGTCAAGGAGGTCGTCTTGCTTGATCCCACAATCAGTGCTCATGGAAGCAGCAGTCAAGAAAGCAAGCAACATGTTGCATTGGGTAAATTGACTACACAAAAATGTCTTTAAAGTGCAGAAGAGCAAGGAGGTTACTTTGAGGACTGAGGTGCACCTGACCCAAGACATCTATTCACAGTGTGACCTTATATGCTTGTCAGAGTTTGACAATGAATAAGGAAGACTAAAGAGGAATTGTATTTAATTATGGTGCTGGTGAAAAATCATTAAAGTGTCATGGACTACCAAAGAAGAGAAAAATCTGTCTTGGAAGAACTATAGCCAGAATGTCCCTTAGTTGGCAAGGATGGTGAGACTTTGTTTCACGTACTTCGGACATGTTATTAGGAGAGACTAGTCCTTAGAGAGACATTACGCTTGATAAAGTAGAGGGACAGTAACAAAGAGAAAGGTTCTCAAGACGGATTGACACAATGACTAAAAGAATAGGCTTGAACATTGGAACAATTGTGAAGACGTAGCAGAAATGGGTAGTGTTTCATTCTGTTGTACATGGGGTCCAAACTAACTCAGTGATATCAAGCATCAACATGCTCTAAATTCTTTACATATAAACTGAATGATGCAAAGGAGGTGGTTGGTATTCCACTTCCTCTGGAAAGAATACAGATCCTTCCAGGGAAGCACTTTTTTGACTCCCTGCTCTGATGTTCTTATTTCTGTAAAACTGTATCTTGTAGCAGAAAAGTTTGCCAGGTTGTTTCTCCACCCAAAATGTTCCCATCAGACATTTATATGGTGTTAGACTTGGCATGTATTTTGGTAAATATTTTAAATCTGGCTGCATACCATCACAAGCTCTCTTTTTTTTTGTCTAAAAGCCAGTGCTTAAGTAGTAACAGTTTGTTTGCATACATAATGCATCATTTTTGGAAACATGCTGTGAACTTTATTGAAGCATAGTAACTAAATGAATCAGCTGAGTGTGGAGACTTAGAGGGTACTTGTTTGAGTGGATGAGTCCATCTTGGAAGTCTCTTTTCCCATCTTCTTTGTGAGACTGGCTAATTTTCATCTTATTGCCCTTCCTTGTTCCCTGAAGAACCAGTCCCTAGAAGGGAAATATATTTGGTAGCGGGTCAGTGAAAAAGAAGACCGCCAATGACATGGATTAACACAGTCGCTACAATCATGGATTCAAACATAGAAATGCTGTTAGTATGACCCCAGTCCAGGCAGAGTTGTACATAGAGTTGCTTTGAACATATGGAATGGTACCCAACAACAACTATATATAATTTTGTGGCTTTTCTTTTTTTGGGGGGCGGGCATCACTGCCCTCTGGTGGTTGAGGAAGCTACCCATCCTTGTTCCTGGAGAGCTGCTGCTGGATTTCTACCGCCAAGCCCGTGGGCCGCAGTCCCTCACTCAACCACTACACCACTGGGGCTCAGCCCGATTTTGTGGGTTTTCAAGTGGAATTTTTACTTGTCTGAACTTGCTTGTAAGTGAGTGAAGAGAGAGCTTTTCTCTGGGTTGGCAGGCTTCGTTCCATGGCCCATATAATTGTGATATGGATGGAAATAGCATGATTTCTTCACACATGCTAAGAGTGGAGGCTTGAGTATAGTAGAAGCACAGTGTCAGGGGGTGACAGGGGGACCATCTTGCATTGCCATTTTCATGGAGAAGAAAATTCTTGTTCATGTGCCTGGGACATCAGTATTTTGGGTCTTGAGTCTAGCCATCCTGTGACCATAGGGGACCCATGAACCTTAAGAGCATATATTTTTGCCAGCTGCCCTAAGAATGTAGTTTGAAAGTCACAAAATGTAGAAAGGGCGAAAATTGGCTCTTAAGAATTCAGATAGAAAAAAAAAAGAATTCAGATAGAAGGACAAGACCAAAAGATAAGTTATTAGCCTGTTTGTGGGAGATGTTCCCCTCAACACAGCTCTTTCGCAGCGTCTTTCTGAGACTGTAGATCCTTTGCTCTGCTTTTCCTCATTCCACCTCTGGGACAACTATTCATCTGTCCATTTAGCAATTCTTCAGTATGAACATGCCATGTGTGTGTGTTCGTTTCTTTTCTTTTCTTTTTGGCATCACTGCTCTCCGGTGGTGGGAGTAGGAGGCCCAGCCCCACTGTTGGATTTGACCCTCCATCCCAGTGGGCCGCAGTCCCACGCACAACCACTACGCCACCGGGGCTCAGCCCGTGTTTGTTCTTTTCATCTACCTCTCATCCCTCATCCTCTCCCTAAAACTCCCCCAACCCCCAAACAAATACCGGGGATTCAGATTCGTTGTAGGTTTCTGAGACCGTACCTCATTAAGGGAGTGGAAAGCCCAATCTTTGTCCCAAGGAAGAAAATTTTGCTGCCCATGTCTTTGAACTGCTGAGTAGGCCGACCACAGCCCAATGCAGAATCCCCCAAAGCCTCCGACGCCAGGAGCTGAAGACTGACAAGTCTGCAGCAGTGAGACCAGTCTAAGAGTGTATGGACCCCTAGTCAAAGGGCAGAAAGGTGTAGGTATCAGTGTGCTTAGTGGCTGCCATTTGTACTCAACACAAAAAAATTTATACTCAGGTGGGTTTGTTTTGAGATGTTCCAGAAGTCAGTTTGGTCGTTTAGTAAAATTCAAGTCAAGAACATATCTAGAGTTGCGAGAAAAAGAAAAGGCGTATTAGCGTCAAGATAATTACCCATGACACTGTACTGTGTTTGCTTACGGTAGAACTTCTGGCTGTGAAAATAAAAGAGTCTCAAAAAAAGCTTGGAAACAATGACTTGTGAGTTTGAGAGTCACAATAGGTGACGGTGTATTGAAAAGTACATTTTTCTGTGTGTTGTGTAGAATTAGGAGATTGAAGTAATATCTGATGAGATTGCTATCTTAATTATTCCATGAATTTGTTTTCTTTTAAAAGGGGAAGTATAGGAGTGACACAGACATTAGTTTTATAGAAAAACTTCACGGTTGGGAATTATGTTCACTTATATAATAAGCCCTAGGAATAATTCAAGTTACTTTAATTCAACATTAATGCTATATATAGTATTATAAGCTATCTATTTTATCTGAATTTAAGTTAAAAATGCGTAAAAACCTTACTCTACATATTGAAGAAATATGACTTCATTTAAGTACATACTGGCTAGAGATGACTAGAAGATAGACAAGAAAAAATGTATACGAACTTTAACCTCAAGTTGATTTAGAGTGAAATGCAGTATATCACATTTTGTCAGTTGGTGATTTTAGTTATTCTTAGTAACTTGTTAGTATTTTACCATTCTTTTTAAAATCTCATGTATCTAATTTTACAAAATCATTTTGTTTTACTTTATTTAAAATATTGAGGAAAATTCAATTTAAAAGGAAATGTCATTCAAACTGAAAATGGGAAACATGGGCTGAGCCCTGGTGGCGTAGTGATTGTGCGCGGGACTGTGGCCCACTGAGATGGAGGTTCAATTCCAGCTCCACAGGAGCAAAGGCTGGGCCTCCTACTCCCACCACCAGAGGGCAGTGATGCCTAAAATAAAAAAAAAAAGAAAAAAGAAAATGGGAAATACATACGTGTATACCGGTATTCATTGCATTATTCACGAAAACCAAAAGGTGGCAGCAACCCAACATATGCGTCCTTCAACAGAGTACCTCTCATTGCCATGGAGTTGATGGTAACCCATAGACACCCTATAGGACAGGGTAGCACTGCCCCTGAGCCTTTCCAAGACTGTCATGCTTTTCTGGAGAAAAAGCCCCATACTTCCCTTACAGAGCACCTAGTGGTTTTAAATTGTTCACTTTGTGGACCACAGCCCAAGTACACCACCAGAGGTCCTCAAAATGGAGTATAAGAGTGAAATATCATTTAACTGTTAGGAGAGGCAAAATTCAGACTTGTAGAGGCACCTTGAAAACATTACATTGAATGAAATAAACATAAAAAGGGACATAATATTCTACTTATGTGAAATATCTAGAATAGGCAAATGTATTGAGACCAAAGTACATCAATGGTTACTAGTGTCAGGAGGCAGGCAGTCATTGTTTAAGTCGCATGAGTTGCTGTCAAAGGGGATGAAAAAATTTGGAAACATGTAGTAGTGATGGTTGTACTATATTAATGCCACTGAATTATACATGTATAAAGGATTAAATAGCAAATGTCTTATATACAAGGGTAAGTTGAAAGTAATACTGCTGGGGTTCCAATTCATATGTACATGGGTTTATTTCCAACAAAATACATTTCAATAAACCTTGGTGATTGGGAGGTGGCTACAGAGTGGTGCTCTCAGTAATTCACTGTCTTAGCCTCCTTCAGCTGCCGGCAAACAAAAAGGGTCCCAAGTTTTTGACGGACTTTACTTGGCCAGTTAAATTCAAGGCTAAAGGTTCAGCTCAAAAGTTTATGGCAAGTGTTTCTAGGAATTTCAATGGGATAACCCTGATAGGTTTTTCTCAAGTTACAAAGGATAGTCCTAGAAGTTTATTTTGAAAGATATTCAAAGGAAACGGAAAAGTGCATTGGTTAAAAACAAAAATAGCTAAGAAAAATGTTACTATTTAAACATTCTTTCTAAGAACTCACGTATCTCACTTGGGACTGTTTCATTATTGTATACAACACAAATAATTGTATCTGTACTTAGCCATTTCTTGTATGCAGACAGTTATACCAAAGTACTTGGAGGATAAACCTGTGCTTATGGAATTGCTTTGTTTTATTTTTATGCCCAACAGTTTCCTTGGCATATAATTTACATATTCTACAATTTAATAATTCAAATACATCAAGAATCATCTTTTTAGGAACATCATCATCATCAGTTTTAGGAACATTTTTCTAAACACAGCTCCTTGCACTCAGTCGGGCACATTTTCTTCATTTATGTACTTGGCATTATTAGCTTCCCATTTTCCCTCACCCTCCTCTGCCATAGCACAAGGAGCCATTAATCCAGTTACTGTCTCTATAGACTTATTTAACCTCGGCTTTCTATACAGGAAAACATTAACTAATGAACAACAATAACAACGAAACGAACAATGATAACAAATTAAAGCAGATAAAAGCCTCAGTTGAACAGTAGAAAATATTAAAAACTAGAATAAATATAAATGGGTCATTAAATGACAGGGTGCTAAATTTTCACTTAAATTCATCGCAGCAGTCCACTTTTCAATACGTTCTGGATGTTAACAAGGCCATTCACATATCTGGTCTATGGTCAGGGGATTCCCAGGTGCTTAATGCACATGTATTTTCCCTTCACTTTTAAAAAAACAAACAACTTTAAAAGGAGATAAAATAGAAAGATAATATATTTTGCTCTAACTATGTCTGTCATTATTAACTTTAAAATGCTCTCTGTCTGCTAACGGTGCTATTCACGTAACTGTGATCACAGAGAATCTACCAGAGGCTTAAACTGTATGTTTAGTTTTAATAGGCCGTCGATTAATTCATCAGAGATCCCGAGGCCCTCCCCATGCCCTGGGCAAGGTACGCTTGCCTATGAGACCCGTGAGCATTGGTCTTTGTTTAATTAGCACTGTCTTTTCATGTATTAACCAGATAGTTGTATCTGTTGCCTCTCCATGGATTATTTGTCTTTTTTCATTATTGAGCAAACTTAACATTTTAGATTTATGCTCTCTTTGTTTATCTACATTTTCTTTTTCATGAAAAGTGAGATAGGATTTTTAGTTTTGTTTTTGTCGAATGACAAAACGCTAATTTTTTATCTTCCTCACTTGGAAAAAATGGCACCATGCACTATCATTGAGTAGTTTCTGGATTCCCAAGTCCATCGGTTGATCTCTGTGTTCAAGTTCCAGTAGTCAGTACCTAGTGGTTTTAATGTAATTTTATTTTAGAGTACAGTTTCTATCTCAAATTGGATTATTCTATACCATCATCATTTCCCTCCACTATTTTATTATAGTTGTTTTTACAAATTTGCATATATATACATTTTAGATTCATTTTGTCCACTTATAAACAAGTCTTGTTGGTATATTTGTCTTATTTTATCCCATACATTGCATTCTATCACTGAAAAATTTTAAATGTACTAAAGCATCCCTATTTATTTTTCTTTTTTTTTGGGGGGGGGGGGCATCACTGCTCTCCGGTGGTGGGAGTAGGAGGCCCAGCCCCACTGCCGGAATTGAACCTCCGTCCCAGTGGGCCGCAGTCCCGCGCACAACCACTACGCCACCGGGGCTCAGCCCAAAGCATCCCTAGTTCATTGATTTTCTTTTTTTTTTTTTTTAGGTTTTTTTTTTTTTTTTGGCATCACTGCCCTCAGGTGGTGGGAGTAGAAGGTCCAGCCTTTGCTCCTGGGAGCCGGAATTGAACCTCCATCCCAGTGGGCCACAGTCCCGCACACAACCACTACGCCACCGGAGCTCAGCCCTTCATTGATTTTCAATTCAGAATTATTTTGACATTTCAATGAGAGTCCACATGCCATAAAATTCACAAGTTTAAAATATAGAGTTCAATGGTTTAAGTACATTTGCAGAGGTTCATAATTATCAATACTTTCCATTCCTTACCCCATGAAACCACTAGATTTATTTTATCAGTAGATTCAGCTATTCTAGACAAATCATACATTTTTACCATGTAATATGTGAATTTTTGTGACTAGCTGCTCTTACTTTACATTTGAAGGTGTATCCATGTTGTAGTGTGTTTCCAAAGTTTATACTTTTATGGCATAATAATCTGTTATATATATTCATGCTAAATTTAATTGCCAGTCAGATATTTGATTTGTTTCCATATTTGGGCTATTATTTATAATAGCTTGTATTAGCATTCATACACAAGTTTTCTTCCATGTGTGGTTATAGGTTTTCTCTTTTCTTGTATCTGTAGGAGTGGAATTGCTGACTTGTGAGGTAAAAGTATGCCTAAGAATTTTGCCAAACTTTTTTTCCAAAGTGGTTATACTGTTTAGCATTCCCATTAGCGGTGTGTAAGGGCTCATGGTTCATCACATCCTCACCAACACTCACATGGTCTCTCCTCTTTTCTCTTTTTTTGGGGGGGCATCACTGCCCTCTGGTGGGAATAAGAGGCCCAGCCTTGCTTCTGGAGAGCTGCTGCTGGATTTGAACCGCTAATCCCGTGGGCCGCAGTCCCTCACGTAACCACTGCACCACCAGGGCTCAGGCCTCCTTTTTTCTTTATTACAGTCCTCCAAGCCACTCCTTTCAAATGGATGCCAGCTGACAGGCTTCTAAGACTGTTGGTTGTTAACCAGGCAGAAGGCCTGATCTTTTTCCTGCCAACCTTACCCAAAGTGCCTCCCGGGCTCCTTGTGATGAACCTCGTGAGTGCGGAAAGAGCCCTGGTGGCACAGTGGTTGGATGCATGGCTGATAATCAAAAGGTCAGGATTTGCATTCATTAGTAGTAAAAAGAAAAAGCCTGGCAGTCTACTTTTGTCATATTATACCTAAAAAAACTGTAGGATGAGGCTGTTCTTATCATGCAGGGCTGCTGTGAATCGGACTCAACAGCACTGAGCATGAAACAGTATCTTATTCCAGCTTTGTTTTCCACTTCATGTAGTCGACACCTTTTAAGATATCGACCTGATACACATTTAATGTCACAAAGCCCTGCTCTTACACACGTAGTTTATTTTTTAATTTCATTTAAGGTATTTTCTAATGTAGCTTGTGATTTCTTTTGTGATCCCGTGGCTATTTAATACATGTTCAGTTCCACATATTTGTAAATTACCCAAATTTTCTATTGTTGATTTCTAGTTACATTCCCCTGTGATTATAGATACTACTTAGTCTGATTTTAATATTTATTGCAGCTTATTTACTACCCTATTATCTGTCCTGAAGACTTACTCTCCAATTCTTAAACTCTCTCTTCCCTGTTGCTCCAGGCAAATATAGACTAATTTTCCGGTCTTGGCTGGCTGCTTGATCATAGACACTAGTCACTAAACTAGGGAATAGAATAGAAGCACTGAGCATATTATAAAACCAATTAACTGGGATGTTCCATGAAACCAAGACCCTAAATATACAATCTGAAGCACCAAATCCTATGAGGTGTTTGGTTGTCTGTAAGCTGCATCAGCATCTACACTTTTTTGTTGTTTTTTATAAACGTATCTATCACACAGATTTTGCCAGCTGGACTTGTATAGGTGTACCACCATGAGTGCAGCACTTACAGTACCCTATATACTCGTGTAGAAGCTGAATTTTTCAGCACATTTTTGATGCAGTCTTTGTAGTAAAACTAGGTGTCTCGATGGATATTTGGGTCAACTTATACTCAAGTCTATATGGTAATCATCTTTGCAAGAATATCATCACAATTAACTTTCACTACCCACCCCCTTTTGCTCCTGGTAAGTTAAGCACTAATTTTGTTCTATACTGTATACAGTTATATATTGTATCACATTCGTTATATCATAAATAACATTTTTATATACTATGCAATATACAATATTTATATATAACATTTTGTTATATAATATATTATGTGGGGCTGTGCCCCAGTGGCATAGTGGTTGTGCGCAGGACTACGGCCCACTGGGATGGAGGTTCGATTCCAGCTCCATAGAGCAAAGGCTGGGCCTCCTACTCCCACCACCTGAGGGCAGTGATTCCCCCCCCCCCCAAAAAAAATATATGTCATGTGAGGTACTCTGGTGGTGTGGTGGTTGTGCATTGAGCTGAGAACTGCATGGTCAGCAGTTCAAAACCCCACCAGCTCCCTGGCAGAAAGAGTGGGCCTTCTTTTCCCTTAAACAACTATGGTCTCTCAAACCCACAGGGTGGGGCTGTGAGTCAGCATGGACTCAATGGCAGTGAATTTGGTTTTTGAATTTTAACAAAAATATCTTTTTGTGTATACATCTGTTGATGGACACAGGTGATGATGCGATGGTCTCCTCCATGCGACCTTTCTGCTTGTATGCCTATAAAAGTCCAACTGACAAAAGCTAGTAAAGGATGGCCCTTTACCTACAGATGGGCTTTGGGTCCCCAGATAGTGCTCCCCTTCATTTACAATGATAGGATTTTTAATTTTTGAATGCCTGATGCCTTCGACAACTCTCTCTGCAAGGTCTACATTTGGGCTCTGCGGAGCACAGTCTGTTGGGACAAAGTTCACACAGGGAGGTACGTCAGGAGAATTGCAGGAATCCACTTCTAGACTTTGAGAGTGGCAGGGACTAAGGTGTTAAAAGTACAAGTGCTAAGAAGTGGCTGGGTTCTAAATATATTTGGAAGATAGACTACATCCTTTCTTGATGGCTTGGATATGTGATGTGAGAGGACATGAATTCAAAGATGTATGGATTTAACAGGAGAAGGATGGTATGTGATGAAGGCAGACAAGAGTGCAGCCGAACAGATTAAGGTTCATTTTTGCATATGGCAAGTGTGATGTGCTTATTAGACACACAGGTAGTGATGTGAGCAGGTGCTCGAATGGTTGGGTCTAACTGTAGGCGGAGAGGTTTGGCCTGGAAAGTTAAGTCCTTTGGATATCCACTAGAGGCCAAGTACAGACATACATGAAAAACTGTGTGGGGCCGAGTTTTGTAGACCAGCATTTAGAGGGGAGAGGAGAGGAAATGGGAAACTGAGTCTGGAATAGATCCACAAGTGATCATTATTAGGAAGTGAAGGAAATTGAGGAAAATGCAACTTTAAAAAATGGAAAACAGGGTACAAACGTTGAACATTTCCGCCACCAAAGGTGGTACTTCAGTTAAGTCCAGTTTCAATAGGAGTCATGTCAGAGCAATAGAAGTAGTGGTTTACTCGGATAGGGCATGGTAGCAAAGGTGGAAATTTGGACTGAGCATGCACAAAATCCCTGCAGGATCATGGGACTACATTTTCGTCAGACTGCATTTCCCAGAAACCCTTACTACCCCTAATAGAATTTCTTCTTCCGAATATTTAAAAGCCTGTTTTCTCTTTTTTTTAAGCAGCAAAGTTACATTTTTTTTTATAGGACAAATGAAAACATTTTGTGTCTCATTTTAAAAAAAGAGCCCATTCACTTTTTTACTCATGTCCCGGCCATGCTTACCGGCTCTCTCCCTCTCTCCCTTTCTCTCTCTCCTCTCAACTCCAAATTTTCACTTTTCTTTTTTTAATCATTTTATTGGTGGCTCATGCGACTCTTATCACAATCCATCCATCCATCCACTGTGTGCAAAACACATTATCTGTACATTTGTTGCCCTCATCCTTCTCACAACATTTGCTTTCTACTTAAGCCCTTGGTATCAGCTCCTCATTTTTCCCTTTCCTCCCTACTCCCCCCTCCCTTCATGAACCTTTGATAATTTATAAATTATTATTACTTTGTCATATTTTACACCACTTCCCTGTTGTCCGTCCATACCCCAGGGAGGAGGTTATAAATAGAGCCTTATAATCTGTGCCCCCTTTCTACCTCACTTTCCCTACACCCTCTTGGTATCCCACTCTCACCACTGGTCCTGAAGGAATTATCTGCCCTGGAGTCCTTGTTCCCACTTCCTATCTGTACCCGTGTACATTCTGTGGTCTAGCCTGATTTGTAAGGTGGAATTGGGATCATTACCGTGTTTGTGTTGGGGGGAGGGCCATGGGAGGAAGCATTGAGGAACTAGAGGAAAGTTGCACGTTTCATTGTTGCTATACTGCACCCTGACTTGCTTGTCTTCTCCTCCGACTCTTCGGTAAGGGGATGTCCCGTTGCCTACCGATGGGCTTTGGGTCCAGAGTCTATACTCCTGATCTCCAATTCCTTTGGCACCCCATGGTCACACCGCCTGGAGTGCTTCTTCCATGAGGACTTTAAAAGCCCATTTTCATTTGGGCAAGCAGAAAAGATACACCTGAGAACCAGACATGCAGGCTGGTAGGATATTTCTCCCTTTCCAGGAAGATTCTTAATAAAACTTATCTATGTAGGAATCCTATTCTCTGCCCCTCTAGGTAGATCTTTATTTGGGGAAAGCAAAAACCCAAAGCTCTGGTAACATTACTGTATGTATGAGAATGGGAACATTATCAGAAAAAGAATACCACCCTTAAGGACATTTGTGAATGTAGGCCTGAGACCTGAACAAATAACCACAGCTGCTTCTGGAAGCAAGGAGAATGAAACTTACAGAAAAAAACATGTCTCAACTAATGTCTTTCGAAGATTTGGAACTGTCGAGTCAGGAAGTTTTTCATAGACGAGAGTGAAGAGTAGGGGGTTTGAATGTGATCATCATTTGCAAGTTCTTGGCTCTTCCTTCAATTGTGTCATAGTCTATTCCCAGTCAGGACCTCTGTGCGTAGAACAGTCAACATATTCATTCTGTGGTATTCTAAGCCATGCATTACACAAGCCACTTTGAGATCAACAGTAATTGCAAGTACTCTCTGACTTACCATGTATTATGTTACAGTATGCCTTCTTTTGGCCATTACTGTACATCGTGAGTAATCTGTAAGGAGCTCTGGTGCAGGCTGTCAGGTGAGCGTTGGACTGCTAACCACAAGGTCAGTGACTCAAACCCAGCAGCTGCTGCTCAGGAGAAATAGGGCATCATTTGCTACGATAAAGATTTATACCCTTGGGAACTCTATATAAAGCCAGAATCTAATTGATTGCAGTGGAACTTTTTCGCAATGTGTGCTACATGCAAAGCTGCAGCACATCATTTTCTGTTTTTATTATCAGATGTCCACTTGGAGTTATTAAAGGATTAGTTTTATAAAGGTAAGGATAATAAAAGCAGAAGCAACGAAGTGGGGGACGGCGCTAATCAACTGTGTCAGAATTGACTTACGTATGTAGTTCTCAGAATGGAGCCTCATTATAAAGTCAGGATAAAGAACCTTGGAAGGTCACTAACCGTACCCCAAACAAGCCACCAAACCCCCCTTTTAAAAGCTATCACCCCCTCTCTCATAGTGACCCTGTAGGACAGGGTAGATCTTCCTCTGATAGCGGTAATGAAGTGGATGGTCACTGTCTTTGGATTACATCAGACATTTCTATAAACTACAAATCCACTTGTAAACATAAGAACAGACAGACCACCTCTGGGGATGAGAATGTCTTTTGGCTACATAGGCTGGGGCATGAGGGCAAACTGGGGCTCTCAAGCTATATGTGGCTCTTTCAGTATAGACATGTGACTCTGAATTAAAATTGAAAAAAATTAAAGGGTGTTATTCAGATAATGCTGGTTTCATTTGTTTATAAAAATGTCTTCATAGCGGGCTGAGCCCCGGTGGCGTAGTGGTTGTGTGCGGGGACTGCGGCCCACTGGGATGAAGGTTCAATTCCAGCTCCACGGAGCAAAGGCTGGGCCTCCTACTCCCACCACCTGAGGGCAGTGACGTCCAAAAACAAAACAAAACAAAACAAACAAACAAAAAAATGTCTTCATAGCTCTGTGTTAATCCGGGTTGACTACAGAAACAAGTCCAGAGACAGTCATCTGTGTATAAGAAAGTGCTTTATAGATAAGAGCAATTGAATATTGAGAAAATGTCCCAGCCCAGTCCAGATGAAGTCCATCAGTCTGATATTAGCTCATATGTCTGATACCAATCTGTAAAGCCCTCTTTTTGCTCACGAAACACATGCAATGATGCTGAATGCAGGATGATCACAGGCCAGTGGGTGGAAAGTCTTGTGGCTGCAGTGGCAGTGGAAGCATCTCAACACTGACAGGAGTCTCCATGAGGCTCCTCCAGCTCCAGGGCTCGAGAGTACCTCCATGTGTCTTGTCCACAGGAATGTCTTTTAGGGACTAAGTGTGTCCCGCCTACACTGGGCTATTTACCTCATGAGGGCCTCCAAATGAGGTCTTCAAGCTGCGACCTGATTGACAGGCTACAATCTACCCCTTTACTTTTAAATCTCAGATTAACAACAGTTTATGTAACTACCCCAACTCTCATCTAAGTTTTAAATTGTTTTGAGGGAAAGCATTGGTTCTTCCACCACCAAAGTTTGCCATCCCTTGGGCTCAAGTATGATTTTCCAAGGGCAGATGTGACAGTGTCCCACAAACTGAGGTGTGTAAGGGAAAGAGAAAAAAGTTTCACAGTTCTGGAGGCTGCAAGTCCAAGATCAGGGTTTCAGTCTTGTTGATTCCTTCTGTGGCTTTGCGGAACAAATCTGTTCCATGCCTTATAGCATTTGGTAGCCTTAATCACTGTCACATGTGGTTTGTACCTCTGTCTCTCCAAGTCGCTTGTCATTTCCCAGGAGTCATGTTTGCTGGAGGTGGACCTGCTTCACTATGCCCTCATGTTAATTGATAACATCTTCAAAGACTTCCTTTTAGGGAGCCACTGTTCAAAGTATAAGAGCTGGGAAAGCTGTCTCTTGGTTTATGGAGGCTGAGCCAAACTTCAGAACCTATTTCATCTGGATTTCATTCGCTCCACTCTAAGGTTTCTCCAGTCACTTCTGATGAATGCTGCTAAACATTACCTGTGTTTCAAGGATGAGGTGCATACTCTTCACACTCTTCCTTAAGCAGATAGCTTATGATCCTCTCTTAATTTTTTTAATATAGATTTTTCTTTGCAAGGTATTTCTCTCCTCTTCTAAGAAGGTTAAACCTTACAGATAGTCCTGGTGAAAAAAAGTGATTATTTGTTTTTAATGAGAATAATTGATAGTTTAAAACATTTTTTAATGAAAGAAAATAAGATAATGTACAATAACCTCAGCATACTTTTGTGGTATTTCCATTGACTCCTTTTTCTTCTGGTGATGAGAGGAAAAACAGTGACTGGGTGAAGAAAGACAGATGTAAGGTATGAAAATAATAATTTATAACGTATCAAAGCTTCATGAGGGAGGGTAGGTGTGAAAGGGAGGGGGAAATGAGGAGCTGACACCTAGGACTCAAGTAGAAAGAGAATATTTTGAAGGTGATGATGGCAACATAGGTACAAAAGTGCTTGACACATGGATAGATAGATGAAAAAAAAGAAAAACAATGAATAGATGCATGGATTGTGATAAGATCTATAAGATCCCCCAATAAAATGAGTTTTTGAAAAATGAAAGAAAGCAGGTCCCACCACTTGCTGACCCTATGAGGATGGGGGATCATGCTTTCCAGGTTGTATCTGATGGTGGTGGATGTACAGGGTACCTTGGCAGATCTTCCAGGTATACTGTGGATGTTGCTGGGCTGTAGATATTAAAAAGAAGAGAAGGCCTGTGAAAGGTCCCAATTCAATTGGCTGCGAGGCCACTCCCTCAGCTAAAAATATTCTGTTGACCCCTGTCAGTGAAGATTTTGTTGACCTTTCTAAGGGGCTGTCTTTGATCAGGTGAAAATAGCTTTGTGAGAGTTATTTTGCTGAGTCAGGATGGCAAATCTCATTGGGGGATTTAATCCGATGGCCACCAAAGAAGTCTAACCAAAGCAAAGGTAAATTTGGTGAGAGATCCTGCCTATGCCCTTTTCAGGTTGTTGAATTTTGCTTTCAAGCAGAGTTAGAACAGCCTTTTAAGGAGTACAGAATCAGAGGCCAATATTTACTCAACTCAGTGTCGAAAATAATAAAATAAAATGAAAATATTGCAACTGTTGACTACCAATGAAGTGCTGGCAACTCCTCTTGAATGTGGTTTGGTTTTCTAGTTGGCATTTTTTAAACTCAAGACAAAGTGTTGTAATACGAGTCTACTCAGAAACATTATCAAGTCTCTTTACCAGTGTCATACTTATCTTGGCCTCGTTCCCAGCTCTTTAGGAATTTATACTCTGCCTCTTTTCAAATGAAAAGCTTTTTTTCTTTTTTTAACCATGGCATTACCGGCATCACACATTCCTTTGAGTTGATGTGTTGCTGAGCCAAGTAATTGTTTTGGAACAGCTGACACTTGCAATCCCAAATGGATATATTGCTTAAGTCCTAAAGGATTTCTATGCACAGCACAGACCAGTAGAAAAGCTATCCTTTTTCTTCATGGGGCTTCATTGTTAAAGCACTCTTCTAAGCTGTCGTCTTTCACCATGTCAGTCCCTGCTGCTCTTTATCATATTCTGGAAATACACCCACTCCTCAACATAGTTTGATTCTAATGACCTGATCATTATACAACAATGGAGGATGACTTTGTCAAATCACAAACTGGAGGGTGACTGCCTATTACATACCTACCAAATTAGGCCACCATGTAACTGTGAAACCACTGAGAATCATGGCTTAGTCAAGTTAACACACAGCCTGAACCATCTATACCAGTGTTACCCTTGCCTTGACCTTGACATTTATTACTACTAGTTGTACATCATTAATGATTAAAATTAATATTAATTTTAAAAGATGATGTCGGGGATGAACCCCGGTGGCATAGTGGTTGTGCGCGGGACTGTGGCCCACTGGGACGGAGGTTCAATTCCAGCAGTGGGGCTGGGCCTCCTACTCCCACCACCAGAGAGCAGTGATGCCCCCCCCCCAAAAAAAAGAAGATGATGTCAATGCAGAATATTGAATAACTAGCTAGTATGTAACTGAGGAGTATGTGTACCTTCTCATATAGACAAACAGTGACTCTGAGCAGATTAGCTGGTGGTCTGCTTGAAAAGTCAGATCTCTCTGGCAAGGTGGCACGATGATTTGCAGGCTACTTGATAGCAGTCAACAATAACAATTATGAGGAGATGGCTTTGAATTTATTCAAATTTAATCCCAGTTAAATAACAATAAGCATGATTATTCAGATTAAAAAGTAAAGCGATTAATACAGTATTGTCTAATGTTATGCATCAACTTGATGAGGGTGATTCTCAGTGTTTTGGCAGATATTGCATGTTTCCCAATAATATAATCATCTCCATGATATGATGTGTTCAGCATATCAATTATAATTGAAGGTGTTTGGGCATGCATCTAGTATATGTGAGTTATCAGCCTGCTGCCTGTCTTGCAGATTTTTAGTTCCTGTGCATCCACATGAGTCAGGAGAAGCCTCCAGCAAGTACACCTGTGAATCTTACCAGAAGGAAAAACACTAGAATCAAATTGACCGGGCTTCCTAGTGAAGAGTTACAGTCTAAGAAATTTACAGGGGCAATTACATACTGTCCTTTATGGTCACCACGAGTGGGAATTGACTGGATGGCAGTGAGTTTGCTTTTAGTTTTGTTTTTCTGGGACAAGTCAGTGGAACGCTCGATATCATCATCCAAATCAAGGCCAGAGGTCAACTGTGGAACTATCAATCGCTATCATATATAAATTGAGGTTGAAAATTGAACATTAAAACAAGTCCGCAAGAGCCAAAATGTGGTCATCAGTATATCTCACCTGTATTTAGGGACCTTTTTTTTTGTTTGTTTGTTTTGTGGGCATCACTGCCTCTGGTGGTCATGGGCTCTACCCAGTGCTGCTCCTGAGCTGCCGCTGGATATGAACCGTCAAGCCTGCAGGCCGCAGTTCTGCACTCAACCACTTATGCCACCGGGGCTCAGCCCTAGGGACCATTTTAAGGACAGCTTTGAATACAAATGATAGAAGACATGAGAAGTGGTGGGGTGACATCAAGAACATCATTTAGGGTATAAACCAAATCAAGGGATAGCTAGGTCATGTGGTATTTCTATTCCTAATTTTTCGAGGAAATACCATACTGCTTTCCACAGTCGGTGTACCATTTTATAATCCCCTTAGCAGTCCATTATCTCATCTCATCACCAGCAGTTATTGTTTCTGAGTTTTTGAGTTTTTTTTTTTAATTTTTACTTTTAACATTGGCATTCAATCGGGGCTGAGGTGATCACTCGTCATTGTTATAATTTTACAACTCTTGAATAGCTAATGGTCACAATATATTTCTCAGTTTATTTCTTGACCATCTGACTGTCTCTTTTAGTGACGTGTCTATTCATATCATCTGCCAATTGTTTAAAATTATTTGACTTTTTCTTTTGAGGTGTCAAACTTAAACATTAACCCTTTCCAATATTCCATTGCCAACTTTTGCTCCCAGTCTGTGGATCCCCCCCCCCCTTTTTTTTTTTTTTTTGGTGGCATCACTGCCCTGGTGGGAGTAGCAAGCCCAGCCTTGCTGCTGGATTTTAATTGTCAACCCTGTGGGTTGCAGTCCCGCAAACTGCCACTAAACCACCAGGGCTCAGCCTGGATTCCCTTTTTATTTTTATGATAAAATCTCTTAATATACATAAGCATCTAATTTTTAGGAGATCCCAG
>PVJH01005307.1:49510-114012 GCA_004026705.1 Nesogale talazaci | reverse complement strand
ATAAGCAAAGGTGGTGAAGAAGCTGATGGTGCCCGGCTATCAAAAGATGGAGCGTCTGGGGACTTAAAGGCTTGAAAGTAAACAAGCAGCCATCTAGCTCAGAAGCAACAAAGCCCACATGGAAGAAGCACACTAGCATGTGGAATCATGAGGTGTCAAAGGGATGAGATATCAGGCTTCAAGAACTCAAAAGCACAACATTGCATGCTCACTTTCCTGATATGATCCCTGAGGACAAATGTGTGCATAAGCAAATGTGGTGAAGAAAGCTGATGGTGCCCGGCTACCAAAAGATAAAGCGTCTGGGGACTTAAAGGCTTGAGTAAACAAGCAGCCATTCAGCTCAGAAGCAATAAAGCCCACACAGAAGAAGCACGCCAGCCTGTGTGATCATGAGGTGGTGAAGGAATCTGGTGTCAGGCATAAATTGTAAATTACTAAGGGTTCAAGGGGAAGGGGGGGAGGAAGGGTAATATAGGGAGCTGATAATGGGGGCCTGGAGGGAGGAAGAATGTTTTGAGCTAAAATTATATTATTATTAATGAGGGGGAGTACAGATTAGGAACCCAAAGCCCATCAATAGATGAGGTGGCATCCTTTTGCAGAGGGGTTACAAGGAGGAGATGAGTCAGTTAGGATACAGGGTAGGAGCTATGAAATATGCAACCTTCCTCTAGTTCCCATGCTGCCTCCCACCCACTATCATGGCCCCAGTTCTACCACATAAATCCAGCTAGACCAGGAGATGTACAGTGAAGTTGGAAACATGGGAAACTTAGGATAGATGATCCATCAATACTAGTAATAGGAGTGGTAATACCAGGAGGGTGGAGGGATGGAGGAATAGAAAGGGAGAACCAACTTCAGGGATCTACATGTAGCCTCCTCTTTGGGACACAGACAACAGGGAAGTGAGTGTTGGGACACATTGTACAGTGTACAGGATGAAAAAATAATTTGTAAATTACTAAGGGTTCAAGGGGAAGGGGGGGAGGAAGGGTAATATAGGGAGCTGATAATGGGGGCCTGGAGGGAGGAAGAATGTTTTGAGAGTGATGATGGCAGTGGGTGTATAAAAGTGGCCTGCATACAACTGATGTTGTTAGGGATTGTGATGGGAGTTGTATGGGCCCCCAATAAAATGATTCATTAAAAAAGGGGGGGAGGGGAAAAGGGAGGTGTTTTTTTTTTAAGAGGAGCTCTAGTAGAAAATGTTGGGAAATGTATGTGGAAACATGTGTGCAAATGTGCTAGATACAAATGATGTACTGAATGTTGTAGTAGCTGTAAGAGCCCCCAATAAAATTTAAAAAAAAACACACACACACAAAAAAGAGCTATAAACAAATGGATAAAGAGAGATAATGGTGCTCAGGTATTAAAAGATATAGCATCTCAGTTCTTAAAGGCTTGAAAATAATCAAGCAACCATCTAGGTCAGTGTGTCAGAGAGGATTCTCTAGAGAAATAAAACCAGGACACTAGTAATTCTCTTTACATATTTATATAGAAAGAAGATTATATAAGATAAGAAAGAAACAATTAACTATCTATAAAACAGTACAGATTGCTCGATGCACTCACTTGCGTGAGACAGCTAGAAGACTGGCAGTCCTTCAAGTCTTGAGGGCCGCTGAGTAGTCCTTTGTAGAGCAATTCAGGTTATCTGGTCACAAGCAGCAAACAGCAAAGCAGGTTGCCAACAGTCAGCCAGATGACAGAGTGCAACAGTCCCCAGCTCAAGAGAGATATATTCCAGGAGCATGACAAAGTCGGGTTTGAAGGAACCTCAACTCACAGCTTCACAGTCCACAATTAGGTGACCCACGGGTAGTGTTGCTTGGAGGTCGAGGCACAGGACAAACAAAGCAGCTATCTGGTCCAACGATCTGAGAGCAAGAGAGAGAGAAGGCGGGACTTGCTGAGCCCTTCCTATCTCTGCCCTTCAATTCATCCCGTGTGTTCATTGGCCATGCCATCACAACAGACCCACCAATCTTCTGTGACCCTGTTGGCATAACAAACCTGCCCATCACAGTCAGAAGCAACAAAGCCCACATGGATGAAGCACACTAGTCTGTGTGATCACGAGGTGTCAAAGGGATCAGGTAGTACACATCAAAGACCCAGAACAAACAATTGTATCACTGTGAATGAGCAGCATAGAGTAGAGACCCAAAGCCCATGTATAGATAATTGGACATCCCCTCACAAAAGGGTCACAAAGAAGATATGAATCAGTCAGGGTGCAGTATACACCGATGAAACATAACTTTCTTTAATTAAAGATCTTTAAAAAGATTGTTAGTGCTTCTGCCCCCCTACCACCACTACCACCATCACCACTATCATGATCCCAACTCTACCTTATATATCCAGAACAAGCTAGACCAGAACAAGTACACTGTTACAGATAAGAACTTGAAACACAGGAAATCCAGGACAGACAATCCGCTCAGGACCAATGATAAGAGTATCGATACCTGGAAGATAGGAGGAAGGTGGCGGGTGGGGTAGGGGGTAGGAGAAGGGAAAAACAATCACAGTGATCAACATGTAACCCTTCCCCACCTCCCATCTCAGGGGGATGTACAACAGAAAAGTGAGTGAGGAGAGACAGTGGTAGGTATCAGACATAAAAGTAACAATTTATAATTTATCAAGGGTTTATGAGAGTGAATGGGTGGAGGAAATAAAGGGGAAAAGAGAAGCTGATACCAAGAGCTCAAATAGGAAGAAAATATTTTGAAAATGATGATGGCAACATATGTACAAATATGATTGACCCAATGAGAGCTGTAAAAGCAATCAATGGGACAAAGAAAATTAAAAATTAAAAAAAATTTAAAGAGCTGTAATTGCTCCAATAAAGTGATTCTTAAAAAAATAACCTGAATTAATAGATGAAAAATTCGGAATGGAATTTCAAATTCTCACAGTTCTCAGACTTTAATGATCTGGATAATCCTTGCACTTTTAACCAAAAGTAACCCCTAAGTATTCTTAAAACTACATAGAAACATAGCCAATACAGAAAATCTGCCTGAAGTATTGTGCTCTTTTAATAGAAGTATATTTACATGAGGAATCAAAATGACCACAGCAACTCAAAAACTTTAGCTAGGAATTTGCAGAGCGCAGTGAGCTGATGCTAATAGGGAAGGAAGCACTCAGAAAAAGAGCATTAGAATGGTTGGTTGCACAACTCAGAGAATGTTATCAATGTCACTGAAGTTTCCATGTAGAAACTTGACTTCATGTTTGTCTGTGCTGTGTATACTCTCAAAAACAGACTGATAAAAATCTTTCTAAATTTTTTTAAAGATTAAACTAAAAGATTATTGCAAAGCACTGGGAGAGAGAGAGAGAAAGAGTGTGTGTGTGTGTGTGTGTGTGATGAGTTTCGTATTGTGAATTAGTTGGGGGTAGGAAATATTTCAGACCAACAACTCCTCATTCAACAGTTCAAACCATTTATCAGTTGACAACCACCACCCTGTATTCTTTCCCACCTGTCCTGCCATGATTTCTATTCTCCTTCGATTGAGCTCCACCACCCCCCATCCCGCTTTCACCCGAAGCATTACCTGTGAATGTTCTAGTCCATTGCTTCACCTTCCTACCTTTCCCTCCCTCCCTAGAGAACCTCCAAAATATGCAAGTCTCTTTGATTTTTATCCTCATAATAGTGGCCTCATACAATAGTTGTCCCTTTAATATTTTAAATATTTTAAAAGACAATATTGGGGGCAAGAATATTATTTGTTGCCAAGTAAATGTATAAACTTTCCCCATTATTTCTAACAACTTTCAATTTCATTCTCACTAGACTACGATTAGACTACGATTAGCTAGTATGATCACTATACATGATTAAAATCAAATATAATTGAAAACGATGTAGGCATATTCGGACTTAACTATAATGGTTATGGAAGAAAGAAAAAGGTGCAGTGAAAACAGTACACTTGGAGCCTTGAAAAATACAGCTGTCAAATGAAAATGCATTAAGTTCATAATGAAAATTATTCAATTTGTTGTAACTAATAAGTTGCACTGTGTATGGCCATGAATAGAGATTTATTTCAGGGACTTAGTATTAATCAGCATACAAATTAAAGGATGACTAGTTTTTACTTAAAAAAGCTAGTTCACCTCCAAGAATAGGCAGTATTCTGAAATTGCAATGTGATTGTATGTAAATCTCCCCAAAACTGTTCCTTCATCTCTAACTTATCAATCAGGAACCATGCCATATCCCAAATCATATTAACAAGATTATTTTCCAGTGGAAGTTCAGCATCATGAATTTCTTTCCTTTGAATAATCTTTTTATATTCTGAGTCTACTTTAAGAACTTTGATGTGAAAGAAAATTATTTTCAGGTTATGTTCATTTCACTTAGAATGAATGACAGTGTTTATTTCAGTTTCTCATTTTGTATTCAGGTCTCTAAACAGGGAAATAAAGATTCTCTTTTTGCTCAGATCAATTTCTTTGGTTCTACCACTAAGAGGCTTATTTACATAAGAGAAGGCAATTTTCAAAGATTACAAATATTGAGTATGATTGTCCTCCCTCCCCCAACATTAACAGACACCAGGCTGGCAAAGCTACTGAACAGGAGGTGCTACTGGCCCTGCTACCCAGAACTATGTGGTTACAGAAGATCGTCTTGACAAAGGTGTCTCTGCTAAACACAAAGGTACACTGAGAGTGGTATGTGGAGCCACATGACCTAACCATTCTGAAGTCCAAATTCTGAAAAATCAGACAGAAAGAAGCTCCTCAAATTCTGCTACCTCATCTTTTAGAATTTTGAAGAGCAGTTCAGGCTAAAAAGCGGCTGGAGAAGAGAAAATGGGTGGGAAGGCAGGAGGGAAATGGGGATCAAAGGCAAAGAATATTTTTCACCAAACCCTAGAGCACCAGTTCACGGCCCTTAGGAGGACAGGACTCAGATTCAGTGAATTTGCACTGTTGATACGTAGCACATTGTGTAAATTTCAAACCCTGACATCGTTCAGCTTTATCTCTTCCACAACCAGTCTTTGCATCCATGAACATGTCAGTGCTTAAGACCTTCTTGCCCTTTCAAAGCATAGCGCTCCTCTACTCTCTTCAGTTAGTTCTCTCTGCTGGAAAGTGATTAGACCCACCAAAGCAATCCGTCCAAGAGGAGGTTTGCTGTCAGCACAGTACAGCCATATCTGATAAAGAAGAGATGCTTGCATTAGCACAAATGTCTTCTTGACAATTCTTTGTTCTCAGGGGAAATATTTTCTGTTTTTCCCCATTGAGCCTGATGCTGGACTTTCGGATGCCTTTATTGTGTTGAGGAATTTCCCTTTTATTTCATTGGAATGTATAAATATATCCCTGCTTTATTGATATATAAAAACAAACATATCTAGCTGTGTTAGTCATAATGTGTTAGTCTGGGTAAACTAGAGGAACAAATTTCATAGACACGCATATGGATGTAAGGAAAAGGTTTATATACAAGAGGAAAACGACATTGAGAAAACATCCCAGCCCAGTCCAATCAAAGTCATAAGTCTGATATTAACCCATATGCCCAAAATCAGTCTATAAAGTCTCCTTCCGACTCACTAAGTCACAGGTCAGTGGGTGCAGAGTTCCGGCGCTGGCAGGGGTCTTCCCATGGCTCCTCGCTTCCAGGGCTCAGGGTCCATCAACAGCATCCCATGGTGGCAGAAGCAACTCATCGCTGGCAGAAGTCTCCATGTAGCCATCCCAGCTTCAGAGGTCTAGCTCTATCAGGGCAAAGCCATGTGGGCTCTCCACTGGGTCCTCCAGCTTCTCAGACGCTGCCATCTTGTCTTGTCCGTGACTAATCATCTCTGAGACTAACTCCCAATAGCTGGGGAAGATAGCTTCTCATCTTCATGAGGGAAATAAGGCAAGATTTCCCAGAAGTCTCAGGAGAAAGCCATGCCCTCATTGGCCACTCAATTGTTATCTCCAGACTAACAGGCCAGTAGACTCCACCCCTACATTTCAATCATAAAATCAACACATGCCACAGAATGTTTTATCAGAAAATGGGTGTTGGATATTGTCAGGTGCCTTTTCTACTGCTGTTGATATGGCTATGTGGTTCTTAGTCTTTTTCTGATTTATGCTATAGATTATATTGCTTTTCTCATATTTAACCCTATTTGTATCCTTGGTATGAATCCCTCTTAAAGGCCGTGGTGGATTATTTTTTGATCTGGTGTTGGATTCTATTGACCAGAATTTTGATGATAATGTTTGCATCTATCTTCACAAGGGATTGTGGTCTGTATCTTTCTGTCATTGTAAGGTCTTTCTCTAGTTTGTTATCAGGGTTATACTTGCTTCGTAAAATGAGTTTGGAAAATTGTTGTCTGAATATAACACCATGTCATTAGTTCTCCCTTTTAACCCACTTTGAATTTATTCTGTTTTTGTTTTCTATTTTCTTGCTTTCATTCTGATTGAGGTTTTTCTATGTTTTATTTGGTGCTTGTAACTGGGTCCTTTTTGGGGGGAAGGGGTTCTTTGTTTTGAATGTTTTTCTGTATAGGCAAGACAGGTCAGGTGAATCTATGAAAACGGCAACTGAACTATTAATTAGCTGGAACCAGGGAAGGCGAGGTTGAGGAGAAATGATGAGTCAACACCAGCGGGTTGAATGTGGTGATACTTGAGCAACCCTTCTTAATATGATTGAACTACTGAACTATGCATATGTTCATTATAACTCAATAACACTGTTATTTTTAAAAGGAAGAGATTTCTTCTTGGCAGAATGTTTTAGACTAGAGTAGAAACTGTATACCTGTTAAAAACCAAATACCCTACTTTTATCATAACTTTAGCAGGCAGAGTATAAAACACACCACAGAAAAAGTCCAAAGCTTGGAAGATAGTCCAATGTATGGCAAACATTCAGTCACCATTTCCAAAAGAAAGGAATGACATTCACTGTTGTAAGACTTTAGAGAAATGTACATATTGTTCATCATCAACACTTTTGAGAGGGAAGGGACTCCATTACTAATTGCTCTGTCATAAATAGGGGCTGTTTCAGCCAAATCTGTATGGAAATTTTACACCCTAACTGTAAAATAATGAAACCTTTACTGAAGGATTTAATACATTCAATCCTCTTTTATTTCATAGTGTATCTAACTAGTAGAGGGGGATACAATACAGAAAAGGGGGGGGTAAAGGAAAAATGGTAGGAAAAAGGCAGAGAAAGCAAAGGAAATAGAGGAACTGAGAGCAGAGACTGGAAATGGATCTAAAAGACATGGGAAATAAGAATGGGGAATAAGAAAACCCTCACCTGGGGAAGAACAACAAAGTCACTGCCACCACGTCGATCCCAAGTCAAAGCAACCCCATAGGACAAAGCCCAACTGCCCCTCTTGGTTTCCTGAATGGTAAGTCTAACGGGAGAAGCAAACCTCATCTTTTCCCTGGGAGAGCTGGTAGTTTGAAGCTGTTGGCCTTGTGCTTAGCAGCCCACTTCATAAACCACGACACCTCCAGCAGTCATCATTTACCACATGTACTTGGAGGAGACGCAAATCCGAAACAGAAATCACAGAGGCAAAGCCTTGCTTCTCCAGTGCAGGACATCTCTCTCAGTTCCTGTCGGTCATGGGAAGCTCCTCGAATGTAAGGCTCCCCTCCTGGCATCTGGACCCCCGTCAATCCTATCCTCTGCATCACTTGGTCAAGTGT
This sequence comes from Nesogale talazaci, assembly GCA_004026705.1. NCBI lineage: Eukaryota > Metazoa > Chordata > Mammalia > Afrosoricida > Tenrecidae > Nesogale > Nesogale talazaci. Next base: position 106,275 of record PVJH01005307.1, on the reverse strand, counting down.
TACAAAGCCTTTTAACTCCACCAATAATGTTCTGGAGGTCTTCCCGGCACCAGCAAGTCTCTTGCTCCCTGGGTTTGCATGTCCATGGTAGCTGCCTTCTTCCATGGAGAAGAAGGCCTGCCGAGCTCTCATGAGCTCTCATGCTGGTCTCCTGGTTCTGCTGATGACATTTCTCTGTTGCTGCTTCTCCTCACTTTCTCTGCTCCTATGGCTCTCTCTCTCTCTCCCTCTCTCTCTCTCTCTGCCCCGCCCCGCCCCTCTGGCTCCTGAGATTAAATGGTTCTCGGCACAGAGACCCGGATTCTAAGAACAAACTCTGCTCCAGCATTTCTTCAGAGGGCTTCCTAAGCTGATCACATCAGAAAACTACAGAATAGAACTTGATCTTATTTCTTGGTTTTCTTTGAACTTTTTATTGTCATTCTGGCAAGCATTTCCAGGCTGCATATTGGTCTTCATAGCAATGCTGTGCTCTGTTTCATTCTAAGCCTCTCAGCTAGATCTTCCCCGTCTTTTCTAAATAGCGTGCCCCTATTTTGCAATATACTTATTAAATGTCCTGATTGCAAGAGCTCTCATCAGATTCCAATGGCATCTAGTTGGGTGCTCTATCTAAAAACTTCCAGTACTCCTCCGCCATAACTCCACATTGAATTTTCCCCAAACAGAACACTCAAATACTTTATAAAACAGCCACATTGGTTCACAGGCCTAGGGGAATAGTATGTGCATTTCTTAGGGCAGACATTAAAAAAAAATCTAGAAAATGATGATCATAGTAATCAGTAGATTTGAAAGTCAAGCATCAAGGTCTTGTTAGGATTGGTTCTATCTCAAGGCTCTGAGGGAGAATCCATTCATGTTTCTCTCCTACTTTATGTAGGAGTCATTCTCGCAGTCACCAGCAATGATGCAGTATATGGGAAGATCACAGGCTGGTGGGTGCGGAGTTGTGTGGGATGAATGGCAATGGACACATCAATGGTCTCTGGCAGCAATCAGGGTCAGCCGGTAGGAAGATCAAAGCGGGGTGGGGGAGGGATGTTCTGAGGGCCCTCTTTATGAGAAGACCATGACCACAAGGAGGCACCATCGGGCTGTGACCTGATGTGCAGGTGACAAAAAATTACGTAACTACCACAGGTAAGCATTGGTTAAACCATTCTATCATTTTCAAATGGATATTCAATTTTGGGGGCTTTTGCTTCTGCTTGCATCATTTAATTATCATCTTTTTAGAAAGAAGCCATACACAATTATCAAATAGTACAATTATCAAATAGTTTCAGAGCTAAAGAAGAAAATTTTACAACCTTGCCTGAGGAGTGAAACAGGAGTAAAGATCAAAACAGAAGTATTTTACTTTTGAATTTTTTTTACCTTTTATACTTTAGTACTGATCAGTAAATGATCCGGGGGCCATGTTTGCTCTTCTCCAGTTACACATTAGAGAAGGAGACTGCAGCTCCATATTTATTGAATGATGATTCATATGAGGCAGAGACAAGACACGCCTTCAACCTCCAGCTTCCTTACCCTATCTGACACCAATCACCCCTTCCCGGGCACTCACTTCTCTGCTCTGCTGAGGTGAATAACTCCTTGCAAGGACCACACAAAACTCACAGATCATAACCAAAATGATGACCTTTTTTAGGGCAGTAAACAGGCTACAAGTCATGACTTTAAAAAATCAAGAATGTGGGCTGAGCCCTGGTGGCTTAGTGGTTGTGCGCGGGACTGCGGCCCACTGGGACGGAGGTTCAATTCCAGCAGTGGGGCTGGGCCTCCTCCTACTCCCACCACCGGAGAACAGTGATGCCAAAAAAAAAAATCAAGAATGCAGTTCTTCTGTCCACAGCACTTCTTCTCAACCATGCTGACTGGCATATCTTGCTCTGGTCCTCTGTCTCTCGGCTACTTATTCTCTTGCCCTCATTCCAGCTTAGGCAAGTGTTACAAAGCTTGTTGGGCACTCACAAATGTCCCCAAAGCACCCCGCTCTGAAAAACAAGCCTCCTGCCTAAAGGGGCTCAGCTTTACTTGTGTCCACAGCTGGTACTCCTAAAGCTTTCATTACTTTGAGTTTTCGTTAGTTCAAGAAAAAAGAAAGGAGGAAAACCCATTGTCAAGTTCTCCCCAGATAATTCTAGCCATGTGAGGGATAGCAAGAATTGCCCATTAGAATGGCTCAAAACTTACACAGTTCTTTCAAAAGTGAATTGTAACCTTTCACCTGTCGTTAATAGTTCTATGACATGAACCCAGAGAAGAAAATGTCCTATTCAAGAGGGGAAAAAAGAAAAAAAGGAAAAATATTATATACTTTTTTGTTTATATATATAAACAAATATACAAACAAATATGGGTGTATGTGTTTACAAATGTATATATAAGCAAATGCAACACGGAAGCAGATGGACTTTGGACCTCTACTTAAATCTTACCTCAGTATAGTAATGTGTTTGTGCATGATGCTTGTCTTCCTGGCACGATCAGTGAAGACAAAATGGGCAAATGGTGCTCAGCTATTAAAAGATAGGGCTAAGCTCCGGTGGCATAAGTGGTTGAGTGTGGGACTGCGGCCCGCGGGCTTGGTGGTTCAAATCCAGCGGCGGCTTTCAGGAGCAGCGCTGGGTAGTTCCCACGACTACCAGAGGGCAGTGATGTCCCCCCCTCCCCCCCCCAAAAAAAATAGAGCATCTGGAATCTTAAAAGCTTGTAGTTAAACAAACAGCCATCTAGTAGGGAAGTAGCAAAGCCCACATGAAGAAGCACACCAGCCTGTGTGATCATGAGGTGTTGACAAAAAAAGGTATCAGAAGTTCAAAAACAAACAACCAAATTGATGAGTTCGGTTATGGATGTAGTTGAGACCCAAAACCCACCTGTAAGATAATTGGACAGTCCCTCTCAGAAGAGCCAAATGTAAGGAATGATATGTCAATGGTGAAGTATAGTACATAACTTTAATATTTCCTCTCTTAGTATTATAGTTCTTATTGGTGTATGTCATTAATCATGCTAGATTTATATATGCTCATTTGCATAGCTAAGATCATTTGACACATGGAAGCCATTAGATAACCCTTCAGAAACAGTAGCAGAATTAATGGCTCCCCACGACTATGGGAAAGGGGGTCAGGAAGGTTGGGAAGAGGCTGATAGCATTGATATATAACCCAACTCAATGGAATTGAACAACAGAATTGTATGGAAATATATTCAATTGTGTAAGATATGGCAAAAATTATTATAGCATATAGTCTTCTATATTCCTTTGCTTGTTTAAGATAGCTGGTGAGTTTCCCAATTAGCTAACTTGTAAATTATTTATCAATCATGGCTACTATCTGATTTTATAGCTCCATTTGATTTTTATAGATTTATTTTGTAAATACTTATTGACTTTTTAAGTTGAAGCTTTAATATATTTATTTCCTGTGATTGTTTAAATTAGCAATATGTCTGTAGTGCTATTTGGTTTGGGTACATAGTGATTCATTTTCAGATATTCTGATATTTTATTCTAAATTTTCTCTAATTTTATCTCTTTAGGCTTAATGTAATGGTCAGTATTTATAAAAGCTTGTCTAGAAGTGTTGCTCTGAGGTCCTCTTCAAGAATATCTCCTGGAACCAAATCCAGGGCTACATATGGTAACCAACTGGAGTGGGAGGATGGCGTGGGGCAGATGGTGATGTGTAGAGAGGGGATGGGGAATTAATCCACTGAAGGGAAACATATTGTTTACATCTCCATAGGGAAAGAGGGACTAAACTTAAACCCAGTGTTCCAGGATGTGAATGCAATGTGACGGCATGGAGCAGAGAACCAGTGGAGGGGTCTGAGCACCCAACCCCAATCCCAACTATAGGGGCAGCCACCTCTCCCCCAGGGAAGTTTGCCTTGGAGGTCCGCACTGAAACTGCAGCTTGGGGAGTGAGATATGCCTGACTAGAGCACATGAGAACAAATCAAAGGGAGGAAGAGAGAATGGAGAGCATCCTAGCCCACCAAGCCTTCAGGAAGATATTCCCACTCAGAACAGCCGATGCACAAAGAGGATCATATGGCTGTCCCCACTATGAAATACAACTACCCTCTCTGACCCAAGGCCTTTCAGGATCACCAATGGAGAAACTCTGGTGACCCAACCACACCATGGCAAAACACTAAGGGTGTGCAACAGAGCATGGAGTTCCAGATGGAGTTCCAAAGATATACTTTGGGGCCAGGGTGTGGCACCCCATCCAACTCAACCAGGGGACACTCCTGGAGGTCAATGAACAACAGATCTTGAACTATTTTCAGGTTTTTATGTTGTTATTATTTTAAAATTTTTAGTTTTCTATATAGATATATATATTGGACATTGGGGTTTTTTGTTATCATTGTTTCATTTTTCTTTGGTTGTTTCATTTTAGAATGCTTTTTTTGTACATATTGCTACCTCTTCAGGTCTATCTAGATAAGATAGGCTGAAAAAACAGTCTGGAGGCAAAAACAACGGGACTGGTGGTTTCGGAGGGGGGGAGGGAGTCATGGGAAAAGGAGAGGAGGGGGAAGGGAGGTGGTATTGACCAGTCCAGGAATAAAGGAATAACAATTGATTCAAAATCAGTGACAAGGTGGGTGTGAGAAGTCGAATAGGGATTAATCAAGAGTAATGTAACAGAGAAAAAATACTGAAACCCAAATGGAGGCTGAGCATGATAGTGGAACAAGAGGAAAGTAAAAGAAAATCAAGGAAAGAACTGGGGGTAAAGGGCATTTATAGAGATTTAAATACAGACATGTGCATTGGTGCATATAGTTATACGTGATGATGGGGAAATAGATCAATGAGCATATATTTATAGGGTCAGTGGTAGGACAGCAGATGGGCATTAGACCTCCACTAAAGTACTTCCTCAGTGCCAGAGCATTTTGTTGTATTAAATTGGCATTCCATGATGCTCACCTTCCCGATATGATCACTGAAAACAAATGTGTGTATAAACAAAGATGGTGAAGAAAGTTGATGGTGCCTGGCTATCAAAAGATGTAGTGTCTGGGATCTTAAAGGCTTGAAAGTAAACAAGCAGCCATCCAGCTCAGAAGCAACAAAACCCATATGGAAGAAGCACATCGGTCTGTGTGACAACAGGTGTCCAAGGAATGCAGTATTAGGCATCAAGAACTAAAAATTATATCATTAGAAATGAGGGGGAGTACAGATGGAGGACCCAAAGCCCTTCAATAGGTGACTGACCCTGACTGGCCCATCTCTTCCTGGTGGATGTCCAATTGGCTACAGATGGGCTTTGGGTCTCCACTTCATGCTCTCCTCATTCATATTGATCTGATGTTTTGTTCTTGGTCTTGGTACCTGATCCCATCAGCACCTCATGATCACACAGGCTGGTGTGCTTCTTCCATGTAGGCTTTGTTGTTTGTAAGCTAAATGGCCACTTGTTTATCTTCAAGCCTTTAAGACCCCATACTTTATATCTTTTGATATCCAGGCACCATCAGCTCTCTTCACCACATGTTTGCTGATGCATCTGTTTTGTCTTCAGCCATCATGTAGGGAATGTGAGCATCACAGCATTCCAGGTTATTAGAACAAAGTGTCCTTGCATTGAGGGAGTACTTGAGTAGAGGCCCGATGTCTATTTTCTACTTTAATACTTACCATACAAATATATGTACATAGATCTATTTCCCTATCTCTATATGCAAATATATTTACATATGTACATGCCCGTATTTAGACCTCTATAAATATCCTTTGCCTCCTAGTTCTTTCCACTACTCTTTTACTTGAATCTTGACCCACTATTATGTTTGACCTTCATTCAGGTTTCAGTAATTCCTCTCAGCTCCATTACCCTTGATCAAACCCCATAGGCATCCTCATCATCAATTTTAGATCACTTGTTGTCCCCTTGGTCCTGGGTTGGTTGACAATCCCCCTCCTCTCCCTCACTTCCCCTCTCCTCTGTCCCCCTGGTACCTTCAGTCCTATTGTTTTCTCCTCTGGTTTACCTCACCTACCTTATCTAGATAGACATGAAGAGACAATGATAAGCACAAGAACAAGACAGCAAAAGAAAACAAAAACCAGTGACAAAAAAAAAAAAAAGAAAAGCCTATAGTTCCAGCTCTGTTTGTTGACGTCTAGTAGTGTTTTCCAGTTGAGTTTAGTGGGGTGTCATACCCTGGCCCCAAAGTCTAATTTTGGCATTCCTCGGGACCCTCATTGCATTGCTCCCATGGCTGCTCTGACGCACACCCTTCGTGTTTCACCACAGTGTGGTGGAGTCAGATTGGGCACAATTCTCACACTGTGTCTCCAGGGCACTGTGGGTCAGTGAGGGCTGTCGTATCTCATGGTGGGGCCAGCCCTGTGATCCTCTTTAGGTCTCCACTCCATGATCTCCTCATTCAGAGGGATCTGATGTTCTGTTCTGGGTCTTCGATGCTGATACCTGATCCCGTCAACACCTCATGACCACACAGGCTGCTGTGCTTCTTCCACGTAGACTTTGTTGCTTCTCAGCCAGATGGCTGCATGCTTATCTTCAAGCCTTTAAGACCTGTGCACTGACTGGTCCAAGAAGGAATATTGTCCTCGTGACTTGGTGTACCAAGATGTGCTCCCCTCTTTTTGCTTCCCTCTTCATTTGCTCCTGTTTAGCAGCCCTCCTTCCCTGAGCTTAAAAAGGCTTCAAATCCTTAAAAAAAAAAAAAAAACGCAAATAGCTTCATTTTGCTCCTGCAGAGGAACTGGTTTAAACTGGCAACCTTGTGGGGAGCAGTCCAACACTTATCCAACAGAGCCACCAGGATGCCAGTAATAGAAGAAAAATGGATTCTAATTTCTGCTTTTGGCTTCCATTTGTTATGATACGTTGTTTCTTAGAATATATGTGAAATGCTGAGCCCCGGTGGCATAGTGGTTGTGTGTGGGACTGCAGCTCACTGGGTTGGAGGTTCAATTCCAGCTCCCAGGAGCAAAAGCTGGGCCTCCTACTCCCACCACCTGAGGGCAGTGATGCCTAATAAAAAAAAGAATATATGTGAAATATAGCCACACATGGAGAAAATGAAAGAGTATTTTAATTGTTTTTTTTTCAGAAAATTGTAGCTATTATTTAATCTCACACTAAAGCAATACCTTATAATTATCTGAAATGCTAATTGTGTTACAGAATGAAACCATGTCAGTGAACATTTTGAATTCACCAAATATTTTGTCACATTAAAATACACTCGTTTACCTTTTAGTTTGAAAGGATCTTTACCAGGCATAATTTTGTTTTGTGTTAGCTTCACTATTTTGGTTCTCTATTTATTTTTATTTAGTCATTTTTAATTTCTTATCCTTTTCTCCCCTTTATTTTTAAAGTTTTTATTTAAAAAATCTTGGGTGGAAGTGAAATAGAGGAAATTGGTTTTCCATTCCACATTTCATCTCATGCCATTGATTACAAGTCCCACAAGGTGACACATACTTCCAAGATGGGACCTTTCCTGTCCCATCTTACCTTCTGAGCTTCCTCCCTGTGGGCCTATGGATTTCAATGCTTGATTTTTCTATGGAGTATGAACCTCTCTTGTGCTATTGTTCACCTTATAGGCCTGTCAATTATGTGGCTGAACGATGATTTATGGGGGAGTTCAGTTCCAGACCTGGCTGGTAAATGAGAGCCATAGTCTGAGAGATTTCACTAAACGTTTTTCATGATTTTAATCTCACACACATTTTTCTCCCACTCTATTGAGGGCCTTCTACTGTAGTCCCTTTTGATGAGGTCAGCAGTGGGAGGGGGGTATTCTCTAGTATCAGAGTCACAGAGTTTGGTGTTTATATGGCCCATTAGTCTTCCCACACATTTCCTTGCATCTATAATTATCTCCTCTCCTCTTTGCCTTGGGTATAGAGACACTAGGAGACACCTTTGATCAGTGGTTTTCAACCTTCTTAATGTCTCGACCCTTTAATATAGTTCCTCATGTTGTGATGACCCCCAGCCATAAAATTATTTCCCTTGCTACTTCATAACTGTAATTGTGCTACTGTTATGAATCAAGCACTTCTGTGAAAGAGTCATTCCACCCCCAACAGGCTCATGACCCACAGGTTGAGAACCACTGCCTTGGATGGTCTCTCACAAGACCCCAATCACTAGTCACCAAAGTCAGATGTACAACGTTGCTTTTGGGGGCTACCAAGTAAGATTTTGCAGCAATATATATCGGTCATTTGGATACCATTGGTTCACTGAATTATGCAAGTTTCCCAAATGCTGACACATTTCATGAGACAGTATAAAGAAAATTGCATTGATCATATCACATTCAATGTCATGAGAAAAAAATTTAAACATTAGGAAGCTTTTCAATTCAAGTTTTTCAAATTCTAATTTTTGCCTCCAGGCTTGCAGTGTACGTCTGGCAAAAAATACTGTCAGTGGTTTCCTTGAAGTGACAGATTCACTTCATTTGTTTTCCAGAAAATGTCTGTCAAACACCTAAGTCGGAACAGCAGTCATTTGTCTCCCAGTGGTCCTTTCAAGTGAAATGATGTTCCATGAAAAAAGCTGCCAACTCAATCTCAATGGGAACTATCTCAATTGTTTTCCTGGAAACAGCCAAAGATGAGGATTGCTTTTCAAGATTCTGCTTAGATTCCTTACAACATTTATCATCCAGTGAGCATGTCCCAGCAATTCCTTTCCTAGCTGTTGCCTAGAAAAGAAGGCCAGAATGCACCAAGATGCCAGTGTCCCCTGCAGTGCTTTTTACTGTAGCCCAAAGGCAGAAACCCAAATATCCATGAACAGAAAAATGGACTATTATTCAACCAAAAATATAAAGTCCTGATGCATGCTACATCTGGTACAGTAAATGGCAAGGCATGCCTGTATCTGACCTCCTCTGGTTTCCCTGTTGCCATGAGGCAGAGTTCAGACATATCTCCAGCTTTCTTTACCTATTCCAACATCAGCCGTTCGCCTACTTTTATGCTGGGTTCAATCATTTGTTTACATGTCCATGGTGGTAGGTACATAATTTGATGTCACTTTGGGTCTTGAGAGGATTAAGAGAGAAGGGGTGGCATCTGTCTATCAATCAGATCATAGTCAATGATGAAATTAACCCTCTGTGTGGATTTGGCCTACTCCTGAGAATTCTGGGAATTCCTATTTTTTTCTCTTTGTAGGCAGAAGACACCTCTCTCTCTCTCTCTCTCTCTCTCTCTCTCTCTCTCTCTCTCTCTGCTCACTTCCTGTGAGGCATCCCTAAGGAGAAGCCACATGGACCGATCCTGAAGCAAGCTTGGGTGCTGGAGGAGCCATGTGGAGATGCCTGCCAGAGCTCAAATGCTTACAACACCCCTGGATCCAAAGACTTTCTACTCACTGGCCTGTGATCTTCCTGTGTTCCGCATCATTGCATGTGTTTTGTGAGTGTAAAGAAGACTTTATAGATAGGTATTGGACATATGTGCTAAGATCAGACTTAAGGGCTTGATCTGGACTGGACTGAGATGTTTTCTCCATATTTAACTGCTCTTGCATATAGCCCTCTTTCCTATACACATATGAGTTTCTCTGAATTTGTTTCTCTCATCTACCCAGACTCACACATCTATACAGTACACACAGACAATACCTACAATGAAGGACCTGTTTTAGAGTTTAGCAGATTACCACCAGCTAGATTAGTAAACAGTAAAGATACAATCATTGGTCCTTAGCAATACCTCTCCTCAGCCAGCAACCAAGAAGTTTCTTTCTAGTTCCTCAGCCTCTTAGTCACAGTGTCCTTGGGCCTTTGCTTCAGTGGCCAGGAAACCAGACCCTATTTTGCCTCCCAGACTCATGGTCTGTCTCTTTGCCTCAGCATCTGAAGCCCCTGGTCTTGACCTCTGCCACTTCAGACAGAGACCTCAAACATGCTTTTCTGCCAAGTATCCTGGGATTCTCTCTCCTCCTGCTTAAAAGATGGCTTAGCCTTATAGCCAGAGGGGTGCTAACTAAAACAACTATGTATTACACACCCCTTCGGAACACAGTCTCACCCAATCATTTGGTGAGAGCCTGAGAGACATGGATACAAAACCCATACAAAGAAATTCTACTCCACAACACATGGATTCACCTCGAAAATATGCTGAACAAAATAACTCTGTCAGAAAAGGGAGAAAATGGTCTGTTATCCCATTCATCTAAAACAGAAACCTTTACAAAGACCAAAGATTATTAGTGGTTGACAAGGGGTGGGAAAGAGGAGGAAAGGAGGAACTCTGCGTTATGAGCACAGAATTTATGTGATAAATGATTTGAAAAGGAATAACAAGAATGTGGTATAGCTTGAAGAATTTAATCAATGTTACTGAATTGTCATGCAATAACTGTTGTGATGACTTGTTTTATTTTCATCACACTAACAATAAAAGATAATGTCTAGGTGCGTGATGCTTACGTCTTTGTTTCTTTTTGGGCATCACTGCCTCTGGTGGTCTTGGGAGCTACCCAGCACTGCTCCTGAGAGCCGGCGCTGGATTTGAACTGTCAAGCCCGTGGGCCGCAGTCCCACACTCAACCACTTACACCACCGGGGCTCTACCCCGATGCTTACTTCTGATGTCATCACACACAACACATTTTAATTAAGGGAAAATGGCCCAGAGACCACTTCCGACCTTCTCTGGCTACTCTAGTGGGAAGAAGAATCTAATCCTCCTTCTGATCAAGGTGATTTCTGAGGCAGAGATCAGATATGCCTCCACCCCCAGTCTTCTTGACCTTTTGCTGACGCTGGCTGTCTCTCCAATGGCATTCTGCTTTTTTGCTCAGATTGATTATCCACTGTAGTGACCACACAGAACTCCCAACAGTCACAAGAATGGGAGTCTATTAAGAAAGTTATCCGCTTACACGTCAGGGTCAAAAATGTTAAGGATACCATTCTGCTGTCCACTCTGCCTCTTCTCAGTCAAGCCCAGGTCTCTCTGGTCCTCGGTCACACAGTCCTTGGACTCTGCCCTGCTCTGGCAAATGCCATAAAGCTTCTTTAGAATCCATAAATGCCCAAAAGACACCCCATTTTATAAGCCAGCATTTTGTCCAACGGCTCTCGGCTTTGTTCTTTCCATGGACCCTGCTGCTCCGTCTCACGATCTCTGCTGCCAAAAGCCCTTCTCCACACTGGGATCCTGCAAGGCTTTGTTTCTGCCTCTTCATCTTGATCGCTGTCCCTCTCATTTCTACATCTGAGATATAAATAATAACTTAAAGAATTCAGAAAAGCTTTTATAATGTATGTTTGTGTCTCACTTAATAGGATTTGATTAGAATTCATTCTCTATCATTTACATCTCCATCTCATCTTCCATATCCTCCCCCCACCCCCCGGTATGATCTTGTTGATCCTCCTTGATATTTTTATCCTAGACACTGTTGTCATGAGGTTGAATTTAATCATTATCGTTATTAATGTAGTTCATTCACTCATCCACTCGGCAAGTGTTTATTAAGCCCTTTCTAGCACCAGCCTCTTCTCCCTTATTGTTAGGTGTTGTGCAGTGGGTTCCAACCCCTAGTACCCTATGCACAAATGAAACTGCCCAGTCCCAAGACATCCTCACAGTGATAGCTACATTTAAACTCGTTATTGCAGCCACTGTGTCCATCCATCTCGCTGAGGATTTGACTCTTTCTTGCTGACCCTGGACTTTACCAAGCACTAGTGAAATTTTGAAAGCCTCCCCACCTGAAAGACTCCTTTTCTGGCACTGTCTCACACAGTGTTCCAGAGCTGCTCACAAGGTTCTTAGTGGATAATTCCTCACCTAATCTTTGCCCCTTGTCTGTTTCGGAGGGGTCCTTGTAACACTGGCAAGGAAGCATTGGACAACGAACCTCAAGGGCAGTGATTCAAGGCCACCACAGGAGAAAGTAGAGGTCGCCTTCTCCCATAGAGATGTATAAAGCTTTGAAATCCTACAGAGGGTCACTTAGATGCTCAAATGACTGGATGGCACTGGGTATTCTTAGTCTGGAAACTCAGCTGGAACTCATCCATCACGAGTGGCCCTGCTGGTCCTGAAGACATTAGTGAGGGCAGGGCTTCTAGAATAATAACATGTTGCCAGAGTGCTAGTGACAGATGAGTAGTGAGACAACAGATATTCAACAGTGATTGAAACACACAAGCATCATTGTTCTCTGAATAAAACAAACAAGCATCATTGTTCTCCTAGAGATTAATCTCAGAATATTTCTCCAATTATGAGCTATTGATCTCATTGACCTTAACAGTTTATTAAAAAGCAGGTATGGATCTTATTTCTATTTATACTTTCTTATTTTCTAAAAAAATTATCTGTGCCCACTTGGTGCTGTGTAATAAAAGATTAAATGGTGCATTTGATCTGTATTTCTTGAAGTATCCACTTAAAAGATGTTTTCCTGCTTTAGAAAAACAAAACACACTTAACATTTCCTTCAACCTTCCACTCACTTTTTCCTCCCTTTCTTTTAGTATCTTAATTTTTGGAGTATTATTATTATATATATATATATATATATATATATATATATATATATATATATATAAAATAGATTCAGACCTGCACCCACATTCCCTATAACTGTTTGGTCCTAATTCTTATATAGTGTTTACTGCTAGTCTTTAATAACAGTTTCCTTATTTCTTAGATCCTTATCACAATTCACTTGAGAAAATCTGATTTTCATTAAGTAATTCTTTCTTGTAAAGGCTAATTTTTGCTGTCTTTGGCAATGTCTCTCTGTGACCATTATCACTGAGTCATACTCTTTTCTCTCAGGTTCATTTGACATTCCACGAGATAACATTCTCTGCCATTGAAAATCGCAGTGTCTGAGAAGTGTTAACTTTCTTCTTTTCCTCTAGCAATTTCTTCAATGCCCTTGAAGGATAGTTAGTATAATAGTGATCCTTCTCTCTCATTTTTCCCCAGCACCCACCATACCTTTCCACATGCCGGTTTTTAATTTCAAGACAGACTTTACTATCCTGCCTTTAAATGTCTTATCTCATTCAGCCATCCTCTTCTATTCAGATTATTGGGTTTTAACAAGATTGTTTCCTGTTTTCTGGAAATTAGAGCTAAAACTCAAAGCCTCAGTGAGGAGAAGTAGGCTACAGACCCTACAGTACAAGCTATATTATTACCCGCCAGCTACTGGACTTTTCTTCTCCAATGGAACTCTTTGAGAAGCACCATTTAGGGGCTGAGCCCCAGAGGCGTAGTGGTTGTGCGCGGGACTGCGGCCCACTGGGATGGAGGTTCAATTCCAGCTCACAGGAGCAAAGGCTGGGCCTCCTACTCCCACCACCAGAGGGCAGTGATACCAAAAAACAACAACAACAAAGAAGCACCATTTAGGAGCACCAGCTCTAAGGCCATCATGCTGTCAGTGTAAAAAACAGATGGAAGAGTTTAGAGGTCTAATGCTACAGTGAGAGGGTGGGGAGAGTGCTATTCTCTCCACCTTTCTTTTTCATGGAAAAGAGAGGATGTAGACAATAGAAGTATTTTACTTGCTATGAAATAATTTGGGGTGGATTTAATAAGATATACATGGTATTTCAAGTCCTTAAGCTCTCATATATTGTCCACGATTATTAAACTGACCAGTTACTCATTGCCATCTATGAGTTTAAGGGTAGAACTATACTTCTGGGGGCTTTCAAGATTGGGATCTCTCAAAAGCTAATTCATAGACCTTTCCTTCAAGATGCTTCTATGTAGGTTTGAATGTGACTTTTCAGCAAGTAGTTGTGTGCATAACCATATGCAGCATCCAGAAACAATATCACACCACATATAAGGTGTGATGCAAAATTACTTGAGGTTTTTTTTTGTTTTGTTTTTTCAAGTTGTTCTTAATCTTCCTCTAGGATATTTGCTGTTCTTTTGTCTGCCCAACAGCCAAACCTCCTTCCTAATTAGGAGAAGCCCCAGCTAAGAGAGTCTTAGTGAGAGGCTACCCCACATTGTAAAATTTAAAGGCAAACAGGTGTTTTCTCCCCCATCCCTGCAGGTAAAACACAATCATGTGACTTAACTAGAATCCCTAGCTTAATAACAATATGTATATGTGTGTATATATATATATGTATACGAGGGAATCACTGAAGATAGCAAAGTGTCATAAAGCAAGTAAATAGTGCCTGGCTCTCAGAAAGAATTGCATCTGGGGTCTTAAAGGCTTGTCATAAAACAAGCAGCTATCCAAGTGAGGTATCAACTAAGGGCACACAGAAGTACACAAGCCTGTGTGGTCTAAGAGTTGTAAATAAAATCCAAACTCAGAGGAGGGAATTGTTTGGAGCTTAAATTCTGAACACCTGATTTACAGAAGGCCATAGGTGACAGCAGATGCCCAAAATCCTTTGGCAGAGTCCTCAGGGGTGTGAAGACCCTTGCCTTCAAACAGGATAAATAAGAAAATTAATCACTGGAGATATAGTTAGGTTAAATGTCACCATTTTATCATTTATTTTCCTTTTTGACCTTTTAAATATGTTCTAGTTTGAATTGAAAAAACTTTCTTCTTTTGAATTGTTTTTTTGTGCTTTATTTTGTTATTGTGGGAGAGAGGTGGAAGGTTATATGACTTTATTTATATAAAACCCAATGTAAATAAAACTATTGAGAAAGTAATTAGATTGATAGTTTCCTAGGGCTATCACAGAGGAACTTGGCTGATAATGGGGAACTAGTAATAATGAGTACAAGAATAAGAAAGTGTTATAAAGTTGATTGTGTTAATAAAGAATTTGTTGGATGTACTTAGATTAAAATTTAAAGAGTATCCCAGTGAAATAGTTTCAGAGGTTCATCCAGCCTCGTGTCTCCAAAATGTCTGGATTTTTTAAAATTTCTTTTTGGTCAAGATTCGTCTATAGAATTGACTCTATGGCAATGGATTTTTTTATATAGTTAATCTAATAACAGCATATTAAGGACAAAGAAAAATATTGAATTTTCCAGTCCAATAGAAATCTTTCAAGATCTTCTCCCATCCCTGCAGGTAAAACACAAGCACGTGTCATAAATAACACAAGAATACATCATTTAAAGATATGTGGCGTTAAGTTCTAATTGTATAGATAAGCAACATTGTCATGTAAACCTTTTATATGTGTTGTTAAATAGAATTCTTTGATGTTTCCAAAAATAGAAAAAAGGCAACAATTTTAACAGGTTTTGAACTGTTGGTGAGATATCATTTTATCATTATGCCACACATCCTCTATAGATGAGCTCTTAAAGAAGAAAAAGATCTTGGTCTTCAAGAAATACATGATATGCTACCGTGTTGTCAAGGTAACAGGATCCAAGGTTTTGTAAAATGTGAATGAGATCATTTTTAAAACCACATCAAGAAACACTTTTAAAAGGAAGATGACTTAATAACAAACTTTTATTGAAGTAGAAGTGTCTGTATCTCATTGAAGGCAGAGAATCAATGCCTTTGTAGTTCAGTTACCTTGTTGAAAGCAGCCTGTATTTTCAAAGAAGAATCTGGCATTTAATATCTCCACAATAAAGTGGCAGAAGTTTGGGAACTGAGAACATGAGGATTTGATAAAGATTTTTCTATTATCTTGAACAAAAAGACACAAACTAGCAATAGGTTTAACTGACCTTTAATTGTGAGGAAAGTGATACGTGGCATACCCTTCACAGTGGGAAGGGGCATGTCAGTATAGCCTGTGCCATCTAGCATTGCTATCCAAATTCCAGAGCCAGTTCATGGGCTAAGCTGAAAGCACTTAAGTTCAATAACAACAACAACAACAATAACAACAACAACAACAAAGGAAAATGGAACTCGGAAGTAGAGCCTCGTTTTACCTCTCACCTAACTTAAATTGGTCAGGAGAGGATTTGTGCTATTTTGACTTTTTGCCATGCATGATGTAACATAAGCAGCAAGACATGTCTACCTTGAGCTGTCAGCTTTTTAAATAATTATCTACATCAAGTCAAATTGACACTATCAATCTCATATGGTTAGATGGGCACCTTTGAGGCAGAGATTTTGTTCATGAGGAAGGAACAAACTCAAAGAAAGGGGAAACGGGTGCCTGACTCAAAGAAGGCAATCAATGTCACTGACTTGTCCATGCAGAGACTGCCGAATTCGTCTGAGTTTTGCTGTGTTCATTCTCAGCAATAACAAAAATAAATAAAAATTTTAAAACGATGAAACCACCCAGACCAAAGCCAGGAATCAAGGGCAATTTGGCACTTTTTTGCAATGCACTGTAAGTGGTTTTACCAGAGTTAGACATGAAACACAAAAGTCAAAACTGAAATTGAATTTCTCACTTGAGCCATACAATGAGCTTCCTCTGATGGAAAACACCATTTTCTGTACCCTTGAAATTCTGGAGTACCACAAAAGGCAAAGTATGCAGCTGCTACCTAAAACTTAATAGATAAAACACATCTACGCAGGGTTGAGCTCTGGTGGGGTAGTGGTTGTGTGTGGGACTGAGGCCCAGAGGGTTGATGATTCAAATCCAGCAGCAGCTCTCCAGAATCAAGGCTGAGCCTCCCACCCCCACCAGGGAACAGTGATACCCCTCCCCAAAAAATACATCGACACATTAGCACCTCAGAAGAAAGACCAGGTGAGACATTTTTACAAAATGGCAGAAATAGAAAGCATATGGCAGGCACATTCCCTCTGATACACATGGGAACCATGAATCAGAATCAACTTGATGACAACTAATTTGCAGTGCATATTTTTTGCTTTGTTCTAAATACCTTGTTATGTAGTCAGTCTTATCCTCTCAATAGACATCAGACACCACAGCCACACTCTGGAGTATATTCAGTTCCAAAGTTTACAGATTTTTTTTGTTCATATCCATTGTACATTTACTGCTGATATTATTTCCTTAAAGCAAACCAGAATCAAAATGAAGGCCAATAAGCTTATTCCAACTAAAATTGTTGTTGTTGTTGTTGTTGTTACATGTCAAAGAGTCAGTTCTGACCCAAGGGAACCCTACATAGTTACCTACAACTGAACAGAACACCACTCAGTCCTGCATCAATCACAATTGTTGCTATGTGTGAGTCTGTCATTGCAGTCACTGTATCAATCAGTCTTGTCAAGCATCTTCCCTTTTCTCACTGCCCGGCTACTTTACTACACAGGGCTGGTTTCTCCTAACATGTCCAAAACACTTCACGTCTCATCATACTTGTATCTAATGAGCATTCTGGCTGTTCTTGTTCCAAGACAGTTTCCTTGGTTCTCTTGGGTAGTCCGTGAAGTTCCAATAATCTTGGCCAACACCATAACTCAAAGGCATAGATTCTTCTTCAGTCTCCCTTAATCAATGTCCAACTTGGCCCCTGTAGTAATTGTAAATCCCATGACTTGGATCGGGCACACCTTAGTTCTCAGCATAGGATCCTAGCTTTTCAACATTTTAAAGAGGTCTTATGCAGCAGATGTGCCCAAGGCAATGTGTCACTTGATCTCTTTCCTGTTGCCTCCATGGGTGTTGGGGGTTTCTCATACTATTACTTATCGGTCCACTTAGGAGGATTTCAGTTTTCTAAACATTGAATTGTGCTCCATTCGAAAGGTTGAATTCTTTTATCTTTATAAGCAAGTGCTTCAAGTCCTTCATATTCTCAGCAAGCAAAGTTCTGTCATCTGCATGTCTTAGGCTGATAATAAGCCTTCCTCCGCTCCCGACGTCACATTCTCCTTCATAGAAGCCAGTTTCTCTGATGATTTGCTCAGCACACAGAGTAAATAACTATGGTGAGAAGATACAAACCTGAGGCACACCTCCTCTTATTTTAAACCATGTCGTACTCTTTTGCTTTGTTCACAAGCATGCCTCTTGATCCATGTACAGGTTCCTCGTGATCACAATTAAATGCTCTGCAATTCCTTTTCTTCTCAAGGCTGCCCATATTTTGTTGTTATCCACAGAGTCAAATGCCTTGTCATAGCCAATAAAACACAAGTACACATCTTTCTGGTAGTGTCATTTTTTTGGCCAAGATTCCTCTGACATCAGCAATGACATCCTTTGTTTCATGTCTTCTTCTGAATCTGGTCTGAATTTCTGGCAGTTCCTTCTCAGTGTACTCCTGCAACCACCGTGGATGATCTTCAACAAAATTGTACTTGCATGTGATATCAATGATGTTCTGTCATTTGAGCATTCTGTTGGGTCACCTTTCTTTGGAATGGGTACAGATCTGTATTTCTTCCAGTCAGTTGGTCAGGTAAAACCGTCTTGCATATTTCTTGCCATTGGCAATGAGTGCTTCCTCAGCTTGTTGAAACATCTCAACTGGTATTCTAGTAATCCCTGGAGCCTTGCTTTTGGCTGATGCTTTCAGTGCAGATTGTCCTTCTTTCAGTGCCATTAGTTCTGGCTCATATAATGTCTCTTGAAATGTCCTTTTTACTCTGAATACAATGACTTTTCTCCTAAATCTATAAGCCACATGAGTGCCTGATTCAAAATTCCCAGTCCATTTCAGCTCACTAATACATACAATACCTATCTTTATGCATTTCATTTCATTCTTGATGACTTCTAATTTTCCCAGATTTTTTTGTTTAGGCATTCAAACTTACAATGATTAATAGGTCCTGCAACAATGTCTTCTCATTTTGGATTTCGCCCTGTCAGATCATGAATTTCCCAAAGAGTTTACTCCATCCACATCATTATGGCCAACTGTATTTTGAGAGGCTAGCTCTTTCTCAGTTGTATTTTGAGTGTCTTATGACCTGAAGGTCTCATCATCGGATACTATCTCTCACAATGTTCTGTGGCTATTCAGGAGTTTTTCACTATCTGAAAACATTTCACTAGTACTTATAAGGTTTTCAGTGGCTAATGCCTCAGAAGTGGAAAGCAGATTTCTCCTTTGTAGTCTGTTCTTAGTCTTCGAGCTCTGCTGAAATCTGTGCCCTTTGAGTGATGCTGCTAGTATTTGCATAATACCGATGACATAGCTTGTCACATCATATCAGCACACGAGCCCCCACAGTGTGACAAACTGACAGACAAGGGGTTCTCCAAATCACAGCAATCCTGTCTGTGTCTTTTGAGAGCCGAAACTGATGCTCTCACCTTTCTCCTGTGAAGTGATTCAAACCCACCAGCTGCTGCCCAAAAGAAAAACGAGGCTTCCTAGTCCTCTGATGATTTTTCAGCCTCAGACACGTACAGGAACAGTTCTGCATGACCTTCAGCATTACTAAGAGTGGGACTTAATAATCGCCATTGTTGTTACTGGGATTCTACTTATGCCTTGTGAGGGCTCTATCCTGAGCAACAGGGAAAAGGCATCAGTGCCCTTTGTGTTTTTAACACATTTAAGCCCTTGGTAAAATAGAGTTTCTCCTTCCTACTCATGCACTAGAAGCATGATTTTTTTTGGGGGGGGGGGCATCATTGCCCTCTGGTGGGAGTGGGAGGCCCCCAGCCTTGCTCCTGAAGAGCTGCTGCTGGATGTGAAGCTCCAAACCAGTGGGCTGCAGTCCCGCACTCAACCACTACACCACCGGGGCTCAGCTAGAAACATGCTTTTCACGACCAGAAAGTCTTTGGATGTCAGTGACCATACTACTAGTACGTTGGCAGTAAATTTTAAATGGGTTGACCAAACTAAAACTGCTTGAAAATTATGTGGCTAGAAAGACTGCTTGAAATTTAAGTGGCTACATTTTGGTTGGTTGTGTTGTGTGGAGACTATTGTGCAGTTGTTCCTTCTCATAATATAAATGATCCTAGGAAACAGTACAAATAGTGGGTGACCTCATAACCTGTTAGAGAAGGAGTGTTTGACCTCCACCAAAATGACACCCCCCTCAAGTGAAGACTGCTGATGGCCCGCTGAAAGAGGTGGCTGGGAGTCCGCCGCGGTGTTCTCTTTCAACTTTAAGAGCTTTCTCTTTTGTGTCTTGTTTCCTTTTCCCTCCCGCAACAAACTGCCTTTTCATGAGCTTCAGTTAGACAGTCCATTTAGAGAAATGCACTACAGAGAGACCTAGTAATTGTTTATTGGCTCATCTAAAGCAAAACATGTATACATATGAGTATGAATTTTTCTTCTTAAAGGAAATCAGCTTTTATTTTATGATACATGTTTGTGAATTATAATGTTTAATATTATGAAGAATTGATTATTCCTTTTTAACAGGTATATATGTGTATATGAAGTCTGCATAGCAAAACTTTGACTGTGAATGATAAAACTTGATATGACCACAGTTAATTCATAGTAATGTATATATTTTAAATGAAAGTCTTGCTTGAGAAATTTCAGAAGCAAATAAAGTTAAAGTCAGAAAGAAGGTTAGTCAAAATAAACATCCTAAACCCAATTATTTTTAATATTATCCTTTCTATAAAGCAAGTACTTTTCTCATTTCTCCCTAATTGTTTAACTTTGGATATGATGACTCTCAAATTAAAAGTTTCTATTAGCAAATTTAACAAATTAATTTTTTAAATAACTGGAGAAGCTAATAAAATTTAAACTATGGTTTACAAATTAGAATGACAGTAAGATTTCTTAAATCCCAAAGAAATAGTTTGGGATCTTAATAGAAGAACATTATAGTATCCATATTCATATGCAAACTGAAACTTTTTACAGAATGTAGCTGCTACTGCTGTTATTTAGATGTGGACAAACACCACATGGTGTTTTTATTCTTAGTCTTACATGTCATTTTCCAACACTTGGCCTGAGAATGCTGGTTTTTTCCTAGGGCCTTCATGGAATTTAGGGGTAACCTACACAAACCATTTGTCACTAGAGATATGTTCTTTTTAAACTTTGGGCCATGGAAAAAATGAACAAATGAATAAATTCAAAAAAAACTGGTGCCTAAAGAGCATATGGTATGTGAAAAATAACCCCGTGGGGGAAAAAAAAACAGTGGACCATTTTGCCCTTTGTATTGTGCTCTATTGATGAAGCATCTGTCAAGTGCTGATAATCCTTTTTTCACACACACACACACACACAGCCCATTGCACACGTTAAAATTTAATCCTTGATAGCAGGTCTGACCTGAGTGTAAGTCAGTTTTCCTTTTGATGGAGTGAGGGCAGGACTGAATAGTTCTCCCAATATAGCTTTGTGAGGCAGCGAATCTAATTTAATGGACTTTTCTATGATGTTGATTAGTGAATTTTCACATAAATTTCATGATCAGAGGAGAGGAGGATATCTGTAATATGGGCACTGCCCTTTTTGTGTCTGTCTCTAAGAAGATGACATCATTTCTTCTAGTGAGTAAATTAGAGTAGGAAATTTAGTTCTTTTAGAAAAACAAAGACAAAAAAAAAACATTTACTCTACGTTTTGTAAATTTCCAATTAAGAAAATCTATCCTGTATTATGTTGTTAGTCACATACTTAAAAAAATATTTTAATGGAAGCTCTTACATCTCCTATACATTCCATATATCAATTGTATCAAGCATATTTGTACATATATTTCCATCATCATTTTCTAAACATTTACGTTCTATTTGAGCCCATGGTATCAGTGCCTCTTTTTTTCCTGGCCTACCTCCCTATGCCCCCCCCCCTCTCTCTCACACACACACACACACACACACATACTCATGACCCCTTGATAAATTATAAATTATTATTGTTTTCATACCTTACACTGACCGCTATCTCTCTTCACCCACATTTCTGTTGTTCATGAGGAGGGGAAGGATTTCGCACCGATCATTGTAATTGGTTTCCCCTTCCCACCCTCCTCCCCCCACCTTCTCCATACACCCCTGGTTTGCCTATTCCCAATTCTGTTCCTGGGAGGGTTTATCTAGCCTGGATTCCATGTGTTGTGAGCTCTTATCTGTACCAGTGTACCTATTCCTGTCTAGCCAAAGATGAAAGACAGGACTTGTCTCATGATAGTGAAGGGTGAGAAAGCCTCAAAAAAACAGAGGATAATTGTGTATTTCATACTGCATCCTGGTCAATTCCTCCCTTCCTTGTGACCCTTCTGTGAGGGGATGTCCTACTGTCTACAGATGAGATTTGGATCTCTGCTCTGACCCTCTTCATTCTTGTGTGTGTGTGTGTGTGTGTGTGTGTGTGTGTGTGTGTGTTGGGTCTTCTGGTGCCTGTTACCTGATTCCATAGACACCTCATGATCACACTGGTTGGTGTTCTTCTCCCATGTGGACTTGTTTCTTCTCTGCTAGATGGCCACTTGCTTATGTTCAAGCCTTTAAAACCACAGACACTATGTCTTTTGATAACTTTCTTTACCACACTTGCCTATGCACCCAATTTGTCTTCAATGATCCTGTAGGAAGGGTGAGAATCACAGAATACCAGCCTATTACAATAAACTGTTCTTGCCTTAAGGGAGAGCTTGAGCAGAGGCCTGAAGTCCATCCACTTCCTCAATGTTTATTGCCATTGCCATATAAATATATGCACATAGGCCAATACCTCTAGTTTTATGAATGTATATTTACCTAAGTGCACACCTATGTTTATATCTCTATCCATAGCTTTGCTTCCTTGATCTTTCCTCTGTTTCCTTTTACCTTTCTCCTGCCCCACCATCACACTTGTCCTTCTTCTACCTCTTAGTAATTCCTCTCAGCCAGATTGCTTCAACACCCCCGGATCGCTATGTCCTCCTTGATGTTGATTCCAATTCCCTAGTTCTTCCCTGTCCATGGTGTGATTTGCTTATCACTCTTTCCCCAGACTCCTTCTCCCCCACCCACAAGTCCCTCCAAATCTGTGGATCCCATTGTTCTCTCCTTGGGCTTGCTTCCAATGCCTATCGTATATTGGTAGGCAAAAGAAAACAGGAGGAGACTAAACAAAAAGAAAGCAAAAGATTGAATAAAAAGAGAAAAAAATTAAAAGCATACATAATTCCAGCTCTGTCTGCTGACCTTTCTATCTCCGCATTGGTCCTGGGTGATTCTGGGAGGTACCCCTCCTAGTCTAGCCTAATTTAGGGGTTCATCATGGGAGTTGTGGCTTGGCTTTTGCTATTGATGCTGGTCTGTTATGTTACCATCTTGGTTTGCACCACTGTAGACAACCCCCCTTCTTTGTGTCCCTAGTATTGTCCTCTGTCACAATGCTACTGCACAGAGACATTAGGTCTGGACCTATTGTTGGCCCTACACAGGCCAAAACCTTTCCCCAATCTCCAGGTTTAGTGTTGTACTGTGTAGTACATGTTTAGTCGTGTCAGTTTGACTCTAATTGTGTTTGGATCTACAGTCCTCTCTGTGGTTATAGTGTCCTCAAGATTTGGCATGCCATGGTGGGGTCTATAGTCCACTCACACTTCCATTTCTGTGGAGTTTGGATTAGTGTCCTACTTCCCCAGTGTCATCATCTCCCTCTTTTCTTTCTCTCTTTTCTCCCACCCTGCCTGCCTTTGCCCTTTTTTGTGTTGGAATGACATGTACATCCTTGGGTTTGGTCTGCTCCCCCACCCCACCCCCACCCAATCCATGAGCATTGGGATATTCTTCCACTTGTGGAGATCACTTTTGATTTCCTGTCGTGGTGTTCTGTAGTTTTCCTTGTATAAGTTGGTTGGGTGGTTTTTGTTGTTGTTGCTGTTGTTGTTACATATATCCCTAGAAATTTCAGTTTGTTCTTGGCAATTGTGAAGGGCACTGCCTTCTTAAACTCCTCTTCAGAGGTCTTATCTGGTTTATATAGCAAACCAATAGAATTCTGTTTCTTGATCTTGTATCTTGCCACTCTCCTTATTCCTCTATCACTGCCAGCATTCCTGTTGTGGTGGTTTTGGGGTTTTCATTGTATAGAACTATGTCATCTGAAAATAGCAATAGTTTCACTTTCTCCTCCCCCAGACAGATACTTTTAATGTCTCCCACTGCCTTATGTGATTAACTAAGACCTCCAGTACAATGTCGAATGTGGGACAAGGGGCATCCTGGTCTAGATCTCTTTTTCAATGAGATTCTTTCCATCTTTTCTCCACTGACTATGATGTAGACTATTGGCTTTTCATAAGTAGCTTGTATTAACTTGAGAAATGCCCTTTCCATTCCTATCTTCTTGAGTGTCTTAATTAGGAATATGTGTTGGATGTTATCAAATGCTTTTTCTGGGTCTATTAATATTTTCATGTAGGTTCCAAAAATATATATAGGTGCCAGTAGCAACCTAGCCAAAGAGATCAAATGGTGCCCAACTGTCAGAAAGAATAATGTCTTGAAGGTTTATATTAAAGTCAAGAGGTCCTCTAAGAAAGATGTTGAGAAGCCTGTGCAGAACAAGCACTCCAGGCTGTGTGTGATCAAGTTATTTTTAATAAAATCCATAAGCAAAGAAGAAGATTGTATTAGAGCTTCAGTTTCTAAGTACTAAGCTTGCTAAAGGCTACAGTTTACAGCGGAAACCCTAAAGTCATGAATGAGCCTTCTCAGGAATGCAGGCTGTATTACATTCTTTCTGATCATTAACCCCCACCCCCTCCACCCCCACCACCCCACCCGACCCCACCCCCACCCCAGCAGCATGAATTGCTGTGCTCTCTGGCAGAGTGCATTAGAGAGAGCTTTGCTGTGGCTCTCCTGGGCTGATCCAGGGAGAAGGGGCATAGCTTTTAAGGCTTGCCTTAAAATTGTTCCTTCAATGGGATCTGGGGCACTAGGGTTCCATCATCATGAGTCGCATCCTGACCACCTTTGACAGAGGGCCCTAAAACCAACCTTGTTATCGCTTCCACCTCACATAATGTATGCGCTCTGTTTCTACTCCTGTAGTCCCCACCTATAGTAACTGAGGTTTTGATCAGCAGCAAAAATAATTTGTTAGAGCTTTCTTTTCCCTGCCAAGTCCTTTTTCATTCTTTAAATCTTACAAATCTTACAACCTTGTGCTAAGGGTATCCTTCATGCACATGATGTATCCCTGTCTTATCTTTTCCGGTTTAAGACTTAACAAATGTTCTCCTTAAATTATATTTTAGATTTGGAGTCTCTTTTGTACCCTAGAACAGGTCTCAAGCACTTCTGTTAAAATTAAAGAGTCTATTGAAGGAGTAAGACAATTGAAGTTCGGGCAATGCCTTGTAAGAATTTAAAGTACTGCAATGAAAGAAAATCTTCATTGAGTTTAAACACAGAGAACATACAAGAAGAAAATTCTGATTTACTGACATTCACAAAAGCATGCTTTCATAGACTCATGAAAATGAGCCTTAGAATATCATTTAATACCATTTAACAGTTTATTTTATGGGTATTTCTTTTTGTTGTTGTTTTAATTCTCTTTTTTAATTGGGCCCTCTTACAGATCTTATCACAATCCATACATATATCCATCATGTCAAACACATCTGTACATATGTTGTCATCTTCTTTTTCAAAACATTTTCTTTCTACTTGATCTCAATTTTTTGGTATCAGCTCCTCAATTTTTTTCCTCCCTCTGCCATTCTGCCGCCCCATGTCCCCTTGATAATTTATAAATTATTCTCTTTTTTTTAATGTCTTACACCAACCACTGTCTCGATTCACTGACCTTTCTGCTGTTGTCCCCCTGGGAGAGAGACCATATATCAATTATTGTGATCAGTTCCCCCTTGCCCCCCTTTCCCTTATCCTTCTAATATTACCACTCCCCTTATTGGTCCTGAGGGGTTTATCTGTTTTGGATCCCCTGCATTGCAACTCTTATCTGTACCAGCACACATGTTCTGGTCTAGCCAGATTTATAAGATAGAATTGGGATCATGATAGTGTGGAGAGGGCATTAAAGAACTAGAGGAAGGTTGTGTATTTCACCGAATACTGCACCCTGAATGGCTCATCCCTTCCTTGTGGCCCTTCTGACAAGGGGTCTCCAATTGACTACTGGTGGGCTTTGAGTCTCCACTCTGCCCTCCCTTTCATTCCCTTTGATGATTTTTGGTTTGTTTTGTTTTGGGTCTTTGATGCCTGATTCCATCATTTGATTCCATCTGTACCTCGAGATCACACAGGCTGGTGTGCTTCATCCATGCCAGTTTTGTTGATTTTCTGCTAGGTGGTGGCTTGTTTATCTTCCAGTCTTTAAGACCCCAGACACTAAATCTTTTGATATTCAGGTACCATCAGCTTTCTTCACAATGTTTGCTTATGCCGCCATTTTGTCTTCTGCAATCTTCTCTGGGAAGGTGAACATCACAGAGTGCTATGTTAGCAGAGCAAAGTGTTCTTGCATTGAAGGTACCTAGGTAGAGATTTGTTTTATGAATATTCCTAAGGACAGCTTGAATGAATGTCATTCCTAGGAGCACAGTCTGACAGGAAAGGAAAGGAAAAGAGAAGGTTGCCTACAGACTTACTAAGGCACAGTTGAGAAAAAGCTGTGAACAGAAGAGGGGAAACAGAGTCTGGCCTGCACCTTTGGCAAAAGTTAATCCAAACACCTAGTTCTTGGAGCACCATCACACTGTGGAAAACAACAACAATAAAATTTAGAAGGAAAAAAATTCATTCTCAACACCCTCAACTTGGAAAGGAAATACTGTAAGTTTAGATAAATATGATAATGAACTATTTCCTTAGAAAGCAAGCAGTCCCTAATAAAAATGCCCTATGAAGTCCTATGAAAATGTGGTTTGCATACAGTAGATTGTGATAAGAGTTGTATGAATCCCCCATAAAATGATTTTTTTTTTAAAGAAAGAAACTATCTACTCCGATCCAAATCCATTGTCATCAAGTCAATTCCAACTCCTAGTTACCGAGTAAGAACGAGAATTGTGCCATAGAATTTCTAAGGCCTTAATCTTTACAAAAGCGCACTGCCATATATTTCTGCCATGGGGCATTTGGTGGGTTCGAACTGCAAACTTCTTGATTAATAGCTGAGCACTTTATCCATTGTGTCACTGGGGCTCCACTGGGGCTCCTTAAAGTATGTATACGAAAAACAACAACTCTGCCATTGAGGCGAGTCTGACTCATGGAGTATAACTGCCCCTGAGGTGGGGGGTAGGGGTGGGGTGCTCTGAGATTTTAACTGTTTACAGGAATAGAAAATATCATCTTTCTCTAGCAGAGTGGCTGGTGGTTTCCAATTGGTGACTTTGCAGTGAGTAGTCCACTGTGTGTACCATTACGCCAGTAGTGTTCCTTAAAAAAAAAAAAAAAAGGTTCAAAGTTGCCAAAATCTCAGAGAACTGGGTCACGAGTTAAAAGCATAATTCCATAGCCAAGCCTCTACTTCCTGGTTTCAATCCCAGCTTGGTTATTCAGGAGCTGTGGACTTGAATGGAACTGCCAGCATCCCCTTACCTAAGCTGCCTCCTCTGCAATGGGAAGGATGGCAGCACCGATGACAGAGGCTGCTGTGATAACTTAAGGAGCTTATCCGTGCAAAGTTCTTGAAAGAGTCCCTGGCCCCAAAAAAGTTAGATCTAAATAAACATTAACTCTCTTTATCATCACTTAGCCAGTGACTCTGAAAGTGGGCTGTGTGTTACTAGGACAGACAGGATTGAGGTGGTGTCATAAAATGGTGTGTAATCAGAACTGACAGGTAATGAGAAAACTCACCTTCCTTTTATAATTCAAATTCTTCTGGCTAAAGCAAGAACAGAATTTCAGTTTGGTACCCAAACATCTCCAACAATCGATCATTTCCTCTTGCACTTAAATGAGAATCGCAAGTATGCCTACATTAGCTTTACAGATTCCCCTGGTTACCTGTTTCATAAACTTATGAACCCTTACCGTTTCAGCTTTTGATGCTGGGGTAGAAAGAGGGAGCCAGCCAGCATTCAACCACTAATGAGAAAAATGTAGGTTACTTCTCTTATATGTTCTATCATTGCTGGCAGCTACTGTCAGTGTGACCAGTCATTTGCTGGTGGAATTATGGCCCACCTGTGTGTAATTTTTAATGAGCATTTGTAAGAAAATAACCAAGTATAAAAAATAAAAACCTAGTGGAAAACTGTAATGAGGAATGGCTAGACAATTTCTGTTAATATGAACTATCATCCAGGGCTGGTCTCTAATAAATTCAGTTTATCTGTCCCTCTGTTCAGCTTGAGGTGCTTATTCCTTGAGATCAATGGCTCCAGGGCAAAGATGCAACATTTGGAGGTAGTACAGGAGTTGGACAAAGGCAGATGGTGGATTTAAGTTCTGGAGATTACATTGAAGTCCCTGTTAAGCTAGAAATTAATATTACTGCAGTTAGAGCAAATATTTGTTTAAAAGCATAAAATAACACTTCTTTTCCAAGTAGCAATGTTTTTGATTGGCTCTAAATTAATCTTGTTTGTATATAGCAACAAGGAGTGGCAGTTTATCTTTATACATTTAACTTTTTTTAGTTTTTCTACTCTGCTTCTTTTTTTTAAATCATTTTTGGGGACTCATATATCACTTTTCACAATATATAAATACATATACTGTGCCAAGCACCTTCACATGTCTGCTGCTGCCATCATTCTCCAGACATCTGCTTTTCCACTTGAGCCCTTGATATCAGCTTTTCATCCTTTCCCCTCTGTCCTTGCTTCCCCCCAAAACCCTCAATACTTTATAAATTATTGTTTTGTCATATCTTACACTGCCCAATGTTACACTGCCCCTTGCTCACTCCTCAATCTTGCTCACTGCTCAATCTTACACTGCTCCTTGCTCACTCCTCTAATATCTTTCCTTCAGATAGGAGATTATGTGTAGATCCTTGTAATTATTCACCCCCTTACAGGGGAATCGCGGGGAAGAGACAGACCAGTCAAGGTGCAGTGAGGCAGTGATGAAGCATACAACTTTCCTCTAGTTCCTGAGGGCTTCCTCCCCGCAACTATCATGGTCCCAATTCTACCTTACAAATCCAGCTGGACTGGAGGAGGTACACTGGTAGAGATGGGAGCTAGAGATACCAGGAACCCAGGACAGACGAACCACTCAGGACCAGTGGTGAGAGTGGAGTTGCATTTAACTTTTTAAAACTATTTTTGTGAATTAAATGGTGAGGGCTGGCTTACAGTGCAGGTCATCATTTTTGTATTCAACTTTAGCACGAGATCGATCCTCTAGACAGGCCCTTCTTCCCTTCTCCCATGGGTAGGATATTGTCCTCCCCTTCACCCAACTGAACACCATCTACCCTCGAGCCAGTTGCTTCTCCATTCCTCCCAGCCCTGGCAAAAGTCTGTTTCCTCAGTTATGAAAACTTTTTCCTGGTTTTTTCATTCTTTTATAACAGTGGTTTTATTTAACACTTGTCATTTTGTGAGTGATTAACTTCACTCAGCATAAGGTCCTCTGTCTTTCCGTGTCATGAGGTGCTTCACAGTTTCATCATTATTCTTCAGTGGTGTGGAGTATTGCTATATGTACCAAACTTTAATTATCCATTTATTAAATGATGGTCACTTAGGATTCTTCCTTCTTCCTGCTATTATGAATAGTGCTATATGAGCATAGGTGTACATAAACCTGCTCATGTGTTGTTTCTTATTTCTTTGAGGTATATACAGAGCAGAGGGATTGTTGGATCATATATATTTCTTATCTCAGTTGCTTGAGGAAGTGTCATATCGCTTTTCAGAGGGGATAGGCAGTTTTAGTCCTACAGGAAGTGTATGAGGGTTCCAATCTCTCCACATCCTTCCCAGTGTTGTTATTTTATGTTCTTTCAGACTTTGTTACCCATGCTGCTTTGTGGTCGTAGCTCCTTGTTGTTTTGATTTGCATCTTTCAGAATGCAAACATTTCTTCCTGTTTGCTACTTGTATGGCTATCGTCTTTGGTGAACTGTCTGTGGGTGCCTTCTGCTCCTGTTTCATCAGATTACTTGGATTTTTCTATGGAAGTATTGTGGCTTTCTACAGATTTTAGAAATGAGTCCCTGTTGTGGTTCAATGCTATTGACTCAGTTCTGACTCCTAGTGACCTCACAGGCTACAGTATGAAACACTGTCCTGTGCTGCATCACCCACCCAATTATTCCTATGCTTGAGCCATTATTGTAGTCACAGTGTCAAACCATCTGGTTGAGGGCCTTCCTCTTTTGTGCTGCCCCCCGACCTTACCAATCATGCTGTCTTCTCCAGAGACTGGGCTCTCCTGACAGCCCGTCTAACATATGTAAGATAGTCTCACCATCCTTCCCTCCAAGGAGCATGACAGCCTTCTTTCTTCTAAGGCAGATTGGCTTCTAATCTCAGTTGTTTGTCATATTTTCAATATTCTTCTCCAGCATCACACTTCAAATGCATCAATTATTCTTCTGTATTCTTTGTTCCATGTTCAGCTTTCTCCTGTTTATGGGGCAATTGAAAATATCATATGCTTGCAGAAAGGTCATGGGGAGATGAGCCAGTCAGGGTGCAGTGTAGCAATGAGGAGACATACAATGTTCCTCTAGTTTTCAATGCTTCCTCCCCCCACTATCATGATCCCAGTTCTACTTTATAAATCTGGCTAGACCAGAGGATGTACACTGGTACACATAGAAACTGGAAACAGGGAATCCAGAACACATGATCCTTTCAGGACCAGTGGTCAGAATGGTGATACTGGGATGGTGGAAGGAAGGTGGCGTTTGAAAGGGGGAACTAATTGCAGGGATCTATATGTAACCTCTTCCCTAGGGTATGGACAACAGGGAAGTGAGTGAAGGGACATATCAGGCAGTGTACGATATGACAAAATAATGATAATTTGTAAATACTCAAGAGTTCATGAGGGAGAGGGAGTGGGGATAGAGGGGGAAAATGAGGCGCTGATAACAAGGGATTAAGTAGAAAGAAAATATTTTGAGAATAATGAGGGCAACAAATGGATGGATGGATGGTGTGTTGGTCTGGGTAGAGTGGAGAAACAAATTGATAGATATGCATATGGATATAAGGAAAAGGTTTATATACAAGAGGAATTGGACATTGAGAAAGCATCCCAGCCCAGTCCAGTTCAAAGTCATAAGTCCGATATTTTCCCATATACCCAATATCAGTCTATAAAGTCTCCTTCTGACTCACAAGGTCACAGGCCAGTGGGTGCAGAGTCCCTGTGCTGGCAGGGATCTCCCCATGGCTCCTCGCTTCCAGGGCTCAGGGTCCATCAACAGCATCTAGTGGTACTCAAAGCAGCTCAGCGCTGGCAGGTATATCCATGTGGCTTCTCCAGCTTCAGAGGTCTGGTTCCATCAGGGTAAGGCCACATGACTTCTCCTCCAGTTCCTTCAGCTTCTCAGACTCTGCCATCTTGTCTTGTCCGTAGTTCATTGTCTCAGAGACTGACTCCCAACAAGTAGGGAGATAGCTTCTCATCTCCACAAGGGAAATATCTCGAGATTTCCCAGAAGTCTCAGGAGATTGCCATGCCCACACGGAGGCCTCATTGGCTACTCAATGGCAACCTCCAGATTAACAGGCTAGATTCCACCCCTACATCTCAATCGTGAAATTAACAGAAGCACATGACCACCACAGATGGATTGTGTTGAGTTGTATGAGCCACCAATAACATGATTTTTTTAAATAGAAAATATCATGCCCTTAAACCCAGAAAAGGTAAAAAGCAATCCATAGTCAGACATCCGTGCTCCAATGTTCATTGCGGCACAGTTCACAATTGCAAGAAGTTGGAAACAACCCAAATTTCCATCAATGAACAAGTGGATTTAAAAGTTGTGGTACACAAGGAGGAGATGAGCCAGTTAAGATACAGGGTAGTAGCAATGAAATATGCAACCTTCCTCTTGTTCCCAAATGCTGCCTCCCACCCATTATCATGACCCTAATTCTACCACATAAATCCAGCTAGACCAGGAGATGTACAGTGAAGTTGGAAACATGGGAAATTTAGGATAGATGATCCATCAAGACTAGTAATAGGAGTGGTAATACCAGGGGGGTGGAGGGATGGAGGAATAGAAAGGGAGAACCAACTTCAGGGATCTACATGTAGCCTCCTCTCTGGGACATGGACAACAGGGAAGCAAGTGTTGGGATACATTGTACAGTGTACAGTATGAAAAAAAATAACAATTTGTAAATTACTACGGGTTCAAGGGGAAGGGGGGAGGAAGGGTAATATAGGGAGCTAATACTGGGGACCTGGACAGAGGGAGGATGTTTTGAGAGTGATGATGGCAATAAGTGTGTAAATTTGGCCTGCATACAATTGATGTTTGTATGGATTATGATGGGAGTTGTATGAGCCCCCAATAAAATGATTCATTTTTTTAAAAAGCTGTGATACATCAATATGGATCCCTAAAAAGCAGTGGTGAATGCATGAAGCACATTATACCATGGAAAGAACTGGAGAAAATTAAGCTAATGGAAGTAAGCCATGCACAAAAGGACAGCATGAGTCCACTGAAGTAAGCTTTAAAATGCAAAGGGGGAAAACTACAATATACAAAATTCCTGGAGTGAGGTCTAGGTACTATGGACCTGGAGGAACAAAGACATGGGTTGCAAGGGAACACAGTAGTAACCCATCCAAGGGAAGAGTATTGTTTATGTCTCCACGGGACGGGGAGAGAGGGACCAACTTCAATCCAGTGTGCCAAAACATGATTGCAACATACTTGCATGAAGCAGAGATCCAATAGAGAGGTCTGTGGGTCTGGCCCCAATACTATGTGAACCCACCATCACTGCCCTGAAGAATTCTCTTCAGGAGACAACACTGAAGCTATAGCTCAGGTAGAGGGGTGCTTCTGATCAGGAGCAAATGAAGAGGGAAGAGAGAGAGTGGAACACACCCCGGAACACCAAGCCTGATGATGATATTCTGGCTTGGACCAACCATTGCACAGATTGGACAATAGGACTGGCCCCACCACAAGACACAGTGTCCCTCACTGATCCATAGTGTACTGAAGACTCAGTGTGAGAGTTGGGCCCAATCTTACCGCACCACAGTGGCGTGAAACACTAAGGGCATGCAACAGAGCAGCAAGGTGAGTAAAGCAAGAAAGTCCCTGAGGAATACCAAAAATAGACTTTGAGGCATCAGACGCGATTGAAAAACATTCCTAAGGGTCAACAGACAGAACTGGAATTATTTATAGGCTTTTCTTTTTTTCACTGTTGGTTTTATTGTTGTTTTGCTTTTTGCTTTATTTTTTATGTTTTGCTTTGTCATGTTTATGTGCTTATAATTGTCTCTGCATGTTTATCTAGATAAGATCAATGGGATAAACAATCGGAGAAAACAATGAGACTGATGGTTCCAAGGGGGAGATAGAGGAAAGGAAGGGGAGTATCAAAAAAAAACCAGGGACAAGGAAACAACAACAACATCGATCTAAAATCGATGGCAAAGAGGGCATAGGTAGGGCTTGATCAATGGAAATGTAGCCAAGAAGAATTACCAAAACCTGAATAATGGCCGGACGTGATGATGGGACAAGAGGAAAGTAAAAGGAAATAGAGGAAAGAAATAGGAGGCAAAGGACATTTATAGAGGTCTAAATACAGAAATGTGCATATGTAAATACATTTATATATAACAATAGGGAATAGATATATATTCATTTGTTAAGTATTAAGGCAGCAAACAGACAATGGGCCTCTACTCAAGTACTCCTCAATGTAAGAACACGTTTTTTTCTAATACTCTGGCACTTTGTGATGCTCATCTTTCCTGATATAATCACTGAAGAAAAAATGGGTGCATAACAAATGTGGTAAAGAAAGCTGATGATGTCAGGCTATCAAAAGATACAGTGTCTGGGGTCTTAAAGGCTTGAAGATAAAAAAGCAGCCATCTAGCTGAGAAGCAACAAAGTCCATATGGAAGAAGCACACCAGTTTGGGTGGTCATGAGGTGTTGATGGGATCAGGTATCAGGTATCAAAGACTCAGGACAAAAGAATCATATCATTGTGAATGTGGGGGAGTGCAGAGTAGAGACCCAAGACCCATCTGTGAACATTTAGACATTCCCTTACGGCGGTGTCACAGGAAGAGATGAGCCAGTCAGGGTGCAGTATATCACAGACAAAACATACACCTTTCCTCTGGTTCTTTAATGCTTCCTTCCTGCCCTCCACCCTGTCATGACCCCAGTTCTACCTTCCGAATTTGGCTAGACCAGACCATGTACACTGGTACAGATGATATCTCTCTACACAGGGAATCCAGGACAGACAAACCCCTCAGGACCAAATAATGAGAGTGGCAATACCAGGAGGGGAAGGGGAAGGTGGGGGGAGGGTGGGGGACAATTCACAAGGATCTACATATTATACCCTCCCAGGGAGACAGGCAACAGAAAATTGAGTGAAGGGAGACAGTAGCCGATATAAGACATGAAAAAAATAATTACTTATAAATTATCAAGAGAGCATGAGGGAGGGAGGGGGGGAATTAGTTGATATAAAGGGTTCAAGTAGAAAGAAAATATTTTGAAAATGAGGATGGCAACATATGCACAAATGTGCTTGACACAATGGATGGATATATGAATTGTGATAAGGGCTATAAGGTCCCCCAGTAAAATGATTTAAAAAGAAAGAAAATACCATGCCTTTGGCCAGGCACACCTTAGTCCTCAAAGTAATATCCTTGCTTCTCTATAAATATTCTATGGGACTGAGCCCCGGTGGCATAGTGGTTGTGTGTGGGACTGCAGCCCACTGGGATGGAGGTTCAATTCCAGCAGCAGATCCAAAGGCTGGGCCTCCTACTCCCACCACTAGAAAGCAGTGATGGCCCCCCAAAAAAGCAAAAAAATATATATTCTATAAAGTTCTCATGTAGCAGATTTACATAATGAAACATGTCTTTTGATTTCTTCACTGTGACTTCCATGAACATTGATTGTGGATTGAAGCAAGACAAAATCCATGACTTCAAGCTATTCTTCATTTATCATGATGTTACCATTGGTTTAATTGTGAGGATTTTGGTTTTCTTTACATAAGTTGCAAATCCACACTAAAACCTACAGTTCTTCATCTTCATCAGCAAATGCTTGTATCTCACATTTCATGAAGCCTTATCTTCTTTTGATAGGATTCAATTTTACAAGACCTAGCTCAAAAAGGAAAGCACAATAGGCTACCTTAATCAGAGTTATCATAACATTATCTCACGAAAAAGCCCAAATAGTTCTTGAGATCGTAGACAGGACAAAATGCCCTCAAAAGATTCCTAAGGAAATTGAAGTAAGCTATCATGATATTCCCCAAAGCAAAATTCATAAAATTGTATTCTACAAATAAATTGAGAGTATATTTTGAACAAAAATGGGATTCGAGCGGAGAAACTAAAAAATGTTATGAATACTACATAAGACCTCCTTCTTGAAAAGAGAGCACTTTGGGCAATAGTGGGTTACTTGTTGAGCAGCTAACCTTGAGATCAGCGACTGCAACCCATCACTGGCTTCCTGGAAGATAGATGAGGCTGCTTTCTGCTCTCAGGAAGATTTACACCCTCCGAAACCCAAAGGAGCGATTCTCTTCAGTTCAATCAGGTTGCTGTGAATCAGAGTCAAAGAGATGGCCGTGAGTTCTTGAGATTTCTTGAAAAACCTCCAACTGCTTCTGTAAACTCTTCACAAGTCATCAGACACATATTTAACTGGACTCACAGAGGTTATGTGTTAGCAATGGGTCTGATAGAAAAGATGAATCCCCACCCCCCCAGACCCATAATTTTGCCCAATCACTTTTTGCCCCTGCACATCTTCACTGGATAGCTTTTTGACAAAGAATATTTGGAGCAAGTGAATATTTCATTATTACTTGCGGTAACACCCCAGATGCCTGCACGCACCTCTCTCTTGGCCACCCATGAGTCAATCACAAGTGAGTGAAGCACTTTCTTTCCACACTCCTTTCTTAACTTGTGATATAACGGGCTATGCGTTAGGCTGTGGACCAGGAAGGCAGTTGGAGACCACCCGCTGCTCCACAGGAGAAAGATAAGGCTTTCTACCTCTGCGAACACATACAGTCAAAAGACACTTCAGGTATAAGTCTACTCTGATCAATGAGGTATCCATTAGTCAGAAGCCATTCAATGGCAGAGAGAACATAACATCATTTTTGTCAATTTTAAGTACTTAATCTGTATCCATTGCACCTTGAAAGTAGTCTTTGTAAAAAACTAGACTCTAAATCAAGAATATTCTATAAATACTTCTATCACTAGGAATCGGGTCAATCAAATACTAGATCACAGTTCACTTTATAGAGAACAAATGCCAAGTAGAGATAAATTTCTAGCACGGGAGCCATAATGAGGTATTGAAGTTCGAGGAGGCAACTTTATTAGAACTTCCTGGGAATCTGTTATTTCTAACAATTATAACAAAAATTCCTTATGTTAAATCTTAACCAAACCCCTAACATAAGGAAATGTTGCTTATCAGTAAAATGTGTTTTTTTGGCTATGTATGTATTCCTTGAAGATAAATAACTATGTATTATTTATCTAACATACATGCACATAAAAGCACATAAACATGTTCTTGCCCTTATGGCTATTCTTGCAACACACTACAGACTGTCTTTGGGCCAAAGACATGGAGAAAGTGAGCATATTCTCTACTGAGATTATTTTGTCAGTGCATACTACCCAATTGATTTTGACAGGCACTAAAGAAATTTAGTTAAAGATTGTTGTGGTTAAAAATTGTTGTCAGTGGCCATCAAATAGGTTCTGACCAATTGCAATTCTATGTAAAGCAGAGCAAAACATATCCCAGTGCTACGCCATTCTCAAAATTGTTCTTACGTTTCAGTACCTTCGTGAAGTCACTGTGTCCCTCCATCTTATCAAGGGACGTCCTCCCTTTAGCTGCCCCTCTACTTTCCCAAACATAATGTCTTCTCACAATACTGGTCTCTCCAGACAGCGTGTCTAAAGTACATGAGACAAAGTCTCACCATCCTCACCTCAAAGGAACATTCCAGCTGTACTTTTCCTAAGACAGCTTCGATTGTCCATTTAGCAGCCTTTGATACTTTCAATATTCTTCACCAGCACCATATATCAAATGCAGTAATTCTTCATTGGCTTCCTTGTTCAACAGTCAACTTCCACATGCACATGAGGCAATGGAGAATATTCTTGATGTCTACCCACAAGTCTCCAGTACTTCTCTCTTCAGCCTTTAATGCAGAAAATCAGTTCTTGAGATGTTCTCCAAATTCAGGTGGGATGTACAATGAGATGGGTGGACACCATGACTACAAGGAGCTCAGGCAT
Organism: Nesogale talazaci; assembly: GCA_004026705.1. Taxonomy (NCBI): domain Eukaryota; kingdom Metazoa; phylum Chordata; class Mammalia; order Afrosoricida; family Tenrecidae; genus Nesogale; species Nesogale talazaci. Next base: position 69,004 of record PVJH01005307.1, on the reverse strand, counting down.
AGGAACAATTGTAAGGCTGTCACAGGACCGTGCTCTGCTTCATTCTGTAGTACACAGGGTCACTACAGGTTGGAACCAACTCAATGATACCGAACAACAACAGCAACAACATTCTACATTGCAGAGCAAGGTTCAGACTCGTCTACATCAACTCTGGTCTTTTCCTTCTTTCCTGTCTTTTTCACGACCTTCAGTACTTCTCTCATTATCATTCAGTACAGAAAAATCTTTTTTTGAGATGTTCGTGAGATTCAGGTAGCGTGTACTCAAGTTCATAATTTGGTTTCTTTGACTTGTTTTCATGTTCTTCAACTGCCACGTGGACTTACCTAAAAGCGATTCAGCCCCTGACTTAGTTTTAGCTATGGATATTGAGCTTCTCCATTGTCCCTCCACAGTTGTAGTCAGCTTTTTACATCTGAGGAAGTGTATTCCATCTGAAGAAGTCCATCTGAAGAAGTCCACGTGCATTGTTGTTGTTTGTATTGTTGGGGAAAAAAGTGTATTCATGATGAAGATAGGACTAGTCTTGCAAAATTCCATCACTTCAATCCCCAGTTACATTTCTAACCCCAAGGCTATATTTTCCAACTACTGTTCCTTCCAGTTTGTTTCCAACTTTTTTTTTTTTTTGGTGTTTTGGGTTTTTTGGGCATCACTGCCCTCTGGTGGTGGGAGTAGGAGACCCAGCCTTTGCTCCTGTGGAGCTGGAATTGAACCTCCATCCCAGTGGGCCGCAGTCCCGCGCACAACCACTATGCCACCGGGGCTCAGCCCCCAACTTTTTCCTTCCAATCACTAATAATGACTAATGTACCTTGAGTGTGTTTGATAAATTTCAGGCTGAAGACATTGGTAGAATTCTTCAACTTCTTCATTGTGATCTTTAATATTTTGTGCATAAATTTGAACAGTATTCATATTGATCAGATTTCCTTGAATGTAGATATAGTCTTATCACAGATAGCATTGTAATTCAAGGTAGATCTCAAAATGACCCCCTTGATGATGAATGTAATGGCATTCCTCTTGACTTGTCATTCCCAGAATTATAAACCATGTGACTTGCATTTTAGCATACTACTACCTAAAATGGCAATTTTTTGAGTTCCATTTCATTTTTTACACTAAAAAATAATTTTATTGGCACACAATCCATGTCATACAATTCAATAGTTCAATTATATCAAAAATTTGACAGTCATTACCACAATCAATTTTAAAACTTGTTTTTCTTTTCTTGTTTTCTTTAAATCATTTTATTGGGGGCTCATACAACTCCTATCATGATCAATACATATGTCAATTGTATGCAGACCACATTTGCCCATTTGTTGCCACCATCATTCTCAAAACATCCTCCTTCTACTTAAGTCCTTGGTATCAGCTCCTCATATTTCCCTTCCCTCCCCATTTTCACCTCCCTTCCATTTCACTTTTTTATTACTTTCAATTTTCCAAGAGTCATATGTAATACATTCCAAATTCAAATTACTAGTATATTTTTGCATCTGCTTTTTAATCATGCCCCATCAGCAAATGAAGGCCTGAAGGTTTTACTCCCACACAATGTCTTCCATTCACATCATTATGATTGACGCTACTTTGAGAAGCCCACTCTTGCTCAGTCATGTTTTGAGCGCCTTCTAACCTGAGGTACTCATCTTCTGGCGCAATGGCTGACAATGCTCTGCTTCCATTCACTAGGTCTTTGGCATCTGACAATGTTTCTAATGGCATGCATTAGGTTTTCAGCACTGAACTCCTCACAAGCAGACAGCTGGTTTCTTCTCAGGTGTTCTTTGTCTGGAAGCTCTGCTGAAATCAGGTTCACATTGGGTAAGCCTGCTGGCATTTGAAATCTCAATGACATAGCTTGCAGCTTCACAGAAACACAAAGGCCATCACAGTGCTTCAAACTTTTTTTAAAATAGTTTCATTGACATATAATTTACATAATACACAATGTGATGGTCTAAATATACTTAAAAGAATCATGTAGTCATCACCACAATTGATTTTAGAACATATCAATTCTTGTACCCATTTTTATTAACTCCTCATTACCCGCAGCCTCTCCTACTATAGTCCTAATAAACTATTAACCTAGTTACTATCTCTATAAGTATACAGTGTTAGTCCAGGTAGACTAGAGAAACAAACTCATAGAAATTCTTATATGTATAAGACAGAGGTTTATATACAAGAGCAAATGAACATTGAGAAGACATCCCAACCCAGTTCAGTCCAAGGCCACAAGTATGACATTAGCCTATATGTCCAACACCAATCCACAAAGTCCTTTTCAGACTCATGAAGCACATGCAATGACGCCAGGACAATCACAGGCCAGTGAGTGCAGTGTCCTGTGCATCCAGTGGGAGTAGAAGCATCTCAGGGCTGGCAGGGACCTCTCTGTAGTTTCTCAAGCATCTGAACACAATGCATCAAACTTACAGACAAGCGGCGGAATTTAAAATTAGTGAATTTTTAAAAAAATTATGAAGTAGCCAAGAAATCAATATTGATGAGCTGATAATGTTAAATGTGTGAAGTAACTTATTTCAGACAACAAACTCCAGCTTAAAATCATATCACCTCTTACTCAAATTAACTCTACTATTCGATTTGTAAAAAACATGTGCCAGAATACATAAGGATTAAAAGAAATAGCCAAAATGTTCTTGTACCTCTGCTTATAACACCAGCTCTTAGTACTTTCTTGCAGGAATTGCTTTTGAAAAGCCAGCTTTTTCTTGGCTGCTTTCAGGGTAGCTTGTTTGATTAGACTGAAGCAATTTATTTTTGCGCCTTCATCAGAGTTTTTTTAATTGGTGCTGAGAGTTAGCAGACCATACCTATAAGCTGACAAATGACCAAACACATGACAATAGGGAGCTGTTCAAAAATCCCCCTTGTGACCAATCAGAAATAATTGGTACCTTTCTTTAAGCTCCCCTATGAGAATGACAAGCGTAGAAGAATTGCCTTTTATTTCTAAGGGCTTTTATCAGCACGGGCTTATAAAGCATTGCAATTTACTTATTCTTTTTATTATAAGGAGAAGACAGCAGCAAATTTCTGAAGGGATATTGGTCAAAATTAAGGAATTTACAATCCGTCAAACCACCAATCCCATGAATCTCTCTCTAGAGAATCTGAGGATGTCAAACTGCTTAGTGACTGGGGCTAGTCCCTTGACAGAAGTCTCAATATCTTTGTTTATTCCCAACTCATTGTCAAAGTTACAGAAACCCTCTGGGCAGAAGAACACTGCCCTGGGAGTCTCCTGTTCTGTAACATTTGATGGGAGTAGAAAGTCTCCTCTCTCTCTTGAAGAGTGACTGGTGGGTTAAAAGTGCTGTGCTTGCAGTTAGCAGCCCCAAGTATAATGCCCTATCCCACCCAAGACTAAAATAAAGGGCATCATAAAGTAGATAGCTTTAAAAAAAAAAAAAAAACGAAAATTAAGCTGAGCCCTGATGGCACAGTGGTTGTGTATGGAACGGCGGCCCACAGGGTTAATAGTGCAAATCCAGCAGCAGCTCTCCAGAAGCAAGGCTGGGCTTCCTACTCCCACCAGGGCAGTGATGAGAGAGAGAAAAAAAAAACAGAAATTGGAAGTTCAAATCAGGATTTCAGGTGCATTTATTCCTTTTGAGGGCTTCTGGTTTTTGCAGGTTAGCCATCCTTGGCCTTCCTTCACTGTTTATAGACACACGTGCCTCAGTTGTCACACAGCATATGCACCCCACCACCATGAAGTGCCTTTTATATAGCACATTCAGAAGTGGAATTAGGACCCCCCTGTTCTAGAATGGCCTCATGGAACCTAATTGAAGACACCTGAAAAGAAAAATATACAAAATAAAACTCTATTTCATATTTACTTGTCCCGACTGTTAGAACTTCAACATATTATATTCAGGAACACAATGCAATCTATATAAACAAAACATTCAAAGATAACTAATACTTTTTTTGTTATAAAGCTTTATAAGCACTCCAGATCGTATAAATGAAATAAATATGATCATTGGTAATCATTTAGAAATAAATTTGTATGAGGGGCTGAGTCCTAGTGGCGTAGTGGTGGAGTGCGGGACTGCAGCCCACTGGGTTGATGGTTCAAATCCAGCAGCAGCTCTCCAGGAGCAAGGCTGGGCTTCCTACTCCCACCAGGGCAGTGATGCCAGAAGGAAGGAAGGAAGGAAGGAAGGAAGGAAGGAAGGAAGGAAGGAAGGAAGGAAGGAAGGAAGATGTATGCTAGTTTTTCTTGTAATAAAAAAGGGAAGAAGTAGGCTTAAGGCTCATTTTTAAAGTTGTGACATGAAAACATAGCCTACTTCTATTGCCCAAGATAAAGTAAAAATAAAATTCAAAATGCACAAATAAGCATGAACTCAACAAAGTAAGAAACTGATAAAATCTTGGAGATATGTGTGTGCTGATAAAAACTAAAATGTGATTCTTAAAGTAACAACTAAAAATTTACTTTTCCTAAGTGATTAAATGATATTTAACTATTGTTCCACCTCTAACCTTTTTACCATACACTTTTGCCATTTCCGATTATATGTTTCATATTGATAAAGATGAGAGTTTCATCATATTTTTATGCTACACAGATTTAATATGAGATATTTATGACCTAGATTCAAGTGAGAACTTTATGGACTTTGTTAGACTATATACATGTCTAGGTGGCCATTAGAACTAGAATTTTCACCATATCCACATTTCATCTCCAAATGAACTACAATATTCAGTAAATTTTTGTTTTAAAAAACATAGAATTGGACTGAGCCTCAGTGGCTTAAGTGGTTGAGTGCAGGACGGCGCCCCCCTCCCAAAAACAACCATAGAATTAGAATGTAAAATGGTAATGGAATTTTGTTTCCAAATAGCCATAATCTAATTCAAGTTGTGATTATCTGAGTTTCATTTATGTAAAGGAAAAAAGTTTGGATAAACTCAGTTTGGAAATTGCAAGTTGGGTTCTATCATTTGAATTTCCTCTCGAGTGGTAAAGTTTTTATGTAAGAGCCATCCAAGAACTTTGGAGAAATTGGCACACTGGTTTCCTCTTCTGCCAGTGAAAACATATCTAATCCTTGCTTAAAATTACACCATCTTATTTCTCGGTCTTTTGAAAAAGCTTATGCTTTCCATTCTGCTTATTGCATTCCAAGCTTGTTGGGTTTGGGTTGTTTTTTTTTTTTCATTCTGAAGTGTGATTCTGTTCTCCTTTGGGTTTCAGAACAACATAACAATTATCCTGCTTGTTACAATTTCTTTCCACTGTTAGTAACATTTTGTGGGATTTGACTTGTCTTTGAATGTATACAGGTCATTTCTGAACATATATTAAAATCCATTCAACTTTTTTCATAAACAGTAAATAAATAGGCTCTACTAGGGTTTTCATTTTGTCTGGATGTTTGGGGGCATAAGTCTTACTTTTATAGGAAGCCAGTTAATCAATAAAAAAATTTGTGAAACTGATTATTTTGAAAAATATATTCAAAGACTCACTAAAATATTACTCCATGTTACTCCATATTTTCTTTGAGGGATAATAGCCCAAAAGGATTATATATCAGTGATTCAAAAACCATTTATTGATTTTCTACTACATGCCAGATGTTATAAAAAAGCAGAGAGAGATGAAAGATGGGAAAGTCCCAATATCTGTCTTCCAAGAGACAAATTCATAGCAGATCATCATTGTATAACTATTTAAATTCTTATTTTGTCCAAGGAAGAATTTAGGTCATTAAATTACAATTACTGACTACTGTGTGATAAATTCAAAAACAGAAACATAAAACCCAGGGGAAGACATAGCAAACATAATTTAGTCTACAGTCAAATGTAGAATTTTGCTGAATCCCAGAGTGTGATGCTTATTTTCAGCACATGAAGGGGAATGCTGAATGATCAATGATAAGTTTGAATTCATACACACCTGAGTGTGTGTCTTTTGGGGGGGCATATCACTGCCCTCTGGTGGGAGTAGGAGGCCCAGCCTTGCTCCTGGAGAGCTGCTACTGAATTTGAACCACCAACCCAGTGGGCCGCAGTCCCACACACAAGCACTATGCCACCGGGGCTCAGCCTGCGTGTGTCTTCTAAAAATAACTGATATCTAACAATAATTGGAAAGTCAATATGCTGTGCTATTTTGACATTTCTATTCTCAACATAGTGATTCACTTAGTAGATGAAGACTACATGCACCTGTTTTAAGTTGCCTTTTAGACATTTTATTTGGACATTTAGACATTTATATTTATAAAACAACTGCCTGTGTTATTTTTGTTCCTTGTAACAATCGATCATTGTTATTGATACAACCCTGATGCACACCTTTGCTGATTGTAAACCATGCAGTACACCCTGGTCAGAGCCCTCTTGATCCATGTACAAGTTCTAAGTGAGCACAATGAAAGGTTCTAGATTTCCTATTCTTTTCAACTTTATTACAGTGCACACAGCTGAATGCCTTTTCATAGTTTATGAAACACAAGTACATATCTTTCTGATATTCTCTGCTTAAAGCCAAGATCTATCTGACATCAGCAAAGATTTCCCTTGTTCCATGTCCTCTTCTGAATCAGACCTGAACTTCTGGAAATCCCCTGAGATTCTAAATCTTTTTGAAAATCAGGTATTGAAATTTTTAAATTTTATTTGTTTTAGTGACATGTAATTCTCATACCATACAATTCAATGGTTGAAACATATTTTAAGGGAGCTGGAGATATGGGGAGGCCAGGATGGGTGAGCCCCTTAGGGCCAGTGGTTGGATTGGAGCTGCTGGAAGGGTGGAGAGAGGGTGGGGTAGAGAGAAGGAACCAACTGCAAGGATATACACATAAGCTCCTATTTGAAGGATGGGCATTGGGGGAGTGAGTTAAGGGAGAGGTCGGGTGGGGTAGGATATGACAGAACAATAATAGTTTATAAAGTGTCGAGTATTGGTGGGAAGGAGAGAGCAGCAAAAGAGGGGAAGGGATGGAAGAGCCTATGCTGGGGGCTCAGGGGAGAAGACGGGTGATTGGAGAATGATAATAGCAGTGGATGTGTGAAGGTGCCTGGCACAGTGCGTTTATTTATGTATTATGAGAAACAATGTACGAGCCCCCAATAAAATGATTTAATAAAAAAAAAAGAATGTTGAATGAACACAAAAAATATATATATAAATAAATTGCAACAACATTTAATAAAAAAAATTTGTGCAATCAGGCTGAGCCCTGGTGGTGTAGTGGTTGTGCACAGGACTGCGGCTCACTGGGCTGGTGGCTTAAATCCAGCAGCCACTCTTCAGGAGCAAGGCTGGGCCACCTACTCCCACCAGAGGGCAGTGATACAAAAAAAATTTGTGCAATCACCATTTCTCATCAATTTTAGGATATTTTCTTCATTTGTGTACTCATTACTATTAGTTCCCTGCCCTCCCCAACTTCATCTATCCATAACTATGAATCCGGTTACTGTCACTATTGATTTGTTGATTATACAAAGTAAGTTGGATTCTGTCAGCAGAAACCAAGAGCCCTGGTTGGTTCCGTGCTCAATAAATATGAATTTTCACCTCTTTCTTTATCTCAAAGGAAAATGCACGATAAAGAATGAAAACATAAAGGAAAAAAGAAGACATATCATTACATCATAGAATTTTTCATACTAATTTTGTTTTGGATTTGTCATTTATAGAGAAAAGTTACAGTGCATTACTTGTTTCTCGTGACTCAAAAGAACATTCCTACCGAGTGTTTTTCAAAAATCATGACACAAGAAGACAGATGTACACAATCCTGCTTCGTAAGTGCAAATCTGAAAACTCACTGGAAAACTTCAGAAGACAGACTACATTGTGTTCTATCAGTATTTGGCAAAAGGCTATTGCTGTTTGCTGAAAGGCTCAATTCCAAGAAGATATATCCGTTTTGCCAAACCTACTGTGGTTTGCAAAGTAAATATGCTTTGTCTCACCTTGTTCCTCAGGAAGGCAGAAGGGGAAAATTTAATATTTCCTTGCTCAATTTAACTTGGGAGTATGTTAGCTTGGCTGTATCTGAATGAGAGAAGAAGCCAGAGGGAGGAAACACAAATGTTCCTGATGCTCACAGGATATCCTAAGGAGAAAACACAAGGTTTCTCAGTCGAAAGATAGTGGATGAAAATTAGAAGCAGGCCCCATCGTGAACCATAATCTTCTGGGTCTCCACATTTTATGGGAAGAAGAATCAAAGGGGACTTGGCTCCTGAGTGGCACAGGTAGAATGCCGTGTAAGAGAAGATCGGTCGTTCTCTTGTTCCAGTCCCTTCTATGATGTTTCCCTTGAAACGGAATTGGGAGCTTTCACAAGAACATGCAAAGTGGTTTTGTTTTTATGTGCTGGGACATTATCCTTCCTTTCTTTTTTAATCTCCTCTCCATGCAATCACCACTTCTTGTATACCTGCCCACAATGAAAGAGGGGAGCTGTCTTTCCAGCACCAGGATTTGAAATAGGCAATCTGAGCTTTAAATGCTGTATCACTATCCCAAGAAGAAGCAGGATAAGCTTCCAAACAGCATTGTACAATAAATAGGTACAGGAACAATGCCATCTCCTTTTTCAGTCATTTCTTGCCCTCCTACTGGGGCCTTGCTCAATATTATCCGCCACCCCCACGCTCCAGCACTCTCTCTCTCTCTCTCTCTCTCTCTCTCTCTCCCTCCTTCTGAATGGCTAAATTAGGCACCAGCATCAGTCAAGGCCATGTGCTGCCTGAGTTAAGACTGTGTTCAATATTTCAGTGTTTCCAAAAAGGATGCGCTGCTTGTTTGGCTGTATCTGTAATCTTGTTTTCAATTTCTATCTGCCTGGGGCATCTTCCTCCTGCTGCACAGCCATATGAGCCTAACTGCACCACATGCAGTGCCAGATGCGAGAAATGCCATGAAACTAAGGCATGTGACACACGCATGAGCTGCATCTCCCCTTATAATTAAAAGAGAAAATTGAGGGGAGAGTGTCTCCCAATTGGCCCCAACACAAATACAACCAACAGATGCCACTGCGCATGACTCATGTAAGGACAAAGGGTGGCCCTGAAAATAAAAAGTCACCAGCAAGTGAAGTCCCCGGATATTGGTTACCTTGTGAAGAAAAGCAGGTGTTAGAGATGAAGAAAGCAACATCCCCCCTACGATAACCTCTGTCCAATGTCATGGCCCACCCTTGTCTCAGGCTGTAACACACCTACCCTTCTCTATTGGAACCACTCACACACTGGGTTGGCGACAAGTCAAAATGAAAGCCATTGACAACTAGTCACTCAATACATGTTCTGAAATCCCCCAGAGAGCCCTTAAACTTGCCAGCAGCAGCCAACGGTCCCTCTGATAAGTTCTATCTCCCAGAAAACAGCAATTCAACACAGTCACCCATCAAAGAACACTCATTTTAGCCCCTGCATTCACTCACTGCTAACAAGCTTCTCTCTAATAATGACATACCACCCAACAACAGCACACTGAAAGAAAACTGCTTTAAAAAAACAGAAGATAAAAACATATAGTTCTGACCAGGGTTGCAAGATAACTGATAGCCATAAGAACCCTAGAGTCATGTTGAGGAGTTGGTGGGTGTGAACTGGTTGAAGAGGATTAAGAACAATGAGCAATCATGATTTATCTGTCATTGCCCCAAGCTTAGCCTGGGATCCCAGGCAGAGTCCGGAGTTACATAATAAGTCCATTGATTTGCATGATTTAATCTTACACTATTTTGGCATTGTCATTATAATTACATCTCTAATATCATCCTCTTTCTTATCCAAGACTCCTCTTCTCTTACAGTGGATGCAGCATCAAATAATTATCATGGCATCCTGTATGTTTTTCCTCCAGACACTCAGTGCCAATGCCTCAGCTTAGATGCTGAAAAAAAGGAGATCAGAAGTGCTGGTGAGCTAAAGTAATTTCCCCCGGATGTGTAAAGATAAAATTTCAGGTGTGAGCGTGCACTTTCAGACAATAGATGTAGTAGTTAATACCTCTAATAATAATGTCATCATTAGCCAGACATACTTCCTTTTGTAAATGCATGTCTGACTTCTCTGAGCACTCCATATGTTCCGTTGTGGGTTTCTGGGAGCACTTGGTTCCTATTCCCCCACTCCCGACATAATTGCAAAGGAAGAAAGCAGCTATCGTGACTTTCAAAGCATCAGGCTGTCACTGAGTAGTTGGCTTTCAGAGGTAAATTCCCAGAAACAAATTGTCATTGATGAATTAGAAAGGCTTGCAGCCAGTTCTTGTGTTTACTGACGACCACGTTGCATATTCCATGGAAATATAAGAAATCATTTTAAATCCCCATCCTTTAACGAGAAGGTGTAGGCTACAGTGAATACTGGGTTTAGCCATGCTTGGAGAGCACATTGTTCTCCAGAGAAAACCAGAAATCTGAAGTCAGCATGCAGGTTCGTTCCATTCGATTTACCAAATATGACCAATAGCTGGTGGCACCCAGAACAGCAGCAAGACGAAAGCATTGCGAAACCCCATAGTGACCCGGCAGGCTAAAATGACATTACTCATGAGAACTGTCTGCTTGGAGAGGAAGATAGGAAAGCAATATCAGTCTTGTGTCTTTTCTGATTTGGCCGTAACTCCGGAAAACATTCAAGAGCCTGCAATTAGCGAGGTGGGTCTCCATGAATGGCTATGACATAGAAAGGCCCTGGTGAAACTAAAAGGAACTGGCTGAGGTCTAAAGAACTGGCATTTAAAAGCAAGAGTGTCCGAGGTGCAATGAAGGGCATACATGTCAAAGCAACGAAAACAGGGTTGACATTCCATGAAATCTTGATAAACGAAAGCAAAGTCAAAGAAGAAACACTATGTCCAACAAGGTGACAACCATGAGGTTAAAAGCATAAATGAAAACAGTATTTTTAAAACAACAGGTTTCTTTCTTTAAAAATTCCAAATTTAATTATAAATTTTCATAACCATGAATAGAATACCTTAGTTTTAGTCACTTATGGTTATTAATGTAATATTGCAGTCAGCCAAATTTTATTTCCTTGATTTTAGATTAAAGCAATTTTGTTTGCAAAAGAAAAGGTAAAAATTAAAATAAATAAAAAACAAGATTATTTCAGTCTAATTAATGTCCTTCAAAAATCTATTACTGCTTACAAGAGTACTCATCAAGACTTGACATGAGTTATCTCAGAAGCAATTTTGAAGATCTATGCCTGCATAATCTCTGACTTGACTAATGCACAAATTTGAATTGGACATTTGGTTGGAGTATAAGAGTATATCACTATTTCATGAGCATCAATTCTTCTTCTGCCTTCCTCATTCATTATTCAGTTTTTGCATGCACATGAGGCAATTGAAAATACTAAACATTAATAAATATAATATGAGTAATGGCATAATACGACAGGTTATGGAAACCAGGGGTGCCTCTCTGAAGATGGTGAGATCTGAAGCACCTCTCAACGGAGAAGAGCAGAGAAAAGAAAGGAAGCACTTCTAAATAATGACTCAACCAGGAAAACGAACCTGTAAAATTTCAAGAAAAGTATGTCATTACATTCTCCTTAGAAAATATATATTGCTGTCTGTGTGATAAACTTTCTTTTTCATAATAATGTAGACATGGAATTGAAAGACACGTTGAAAAAAGAGTTTGTTTCTTTGGCTTCAGAAAGGCGGGGTCTTCTTGCAGCTATTTACTTGTTATTGACTTGAGATAACAAAAAGGAAAAATTATAGCCACTTCCACAATGTATAAAACATTATTTGGTAGCTAGGCCTATCTTTCACATAAGGGCTAAGAGAACTCTCTCGTAGTGACGGCCAACTGGATGCATCTGAAAAGGGGCACAGCTGTGTCACAGACCTCTTTCTTGTCCGGAGAGCTGTCAGCTATCCTTCATGTTTCTGACAATGTGCTCTACCCAGAGCTCTGCCTGCCTACATGATTTATGAAAACAGAACAATACAAGTGCGACCACTTCAATCAAGCAAATGTGAAAGAAAAATCAGCTACCACAACTTCTGTTAGGAAGTGAATGTACTGTTTCTGAGAATGCATACTTTTTAAGAAGGATCAAGATTTAATGCTTGTGAAAAAGAAGTTTTTTGAAGAATCAAGTATTTTTAAATGGCAAAGTGGATATTAAGATGCCCTACACATATGGTTATTGCTCTCCGGTGATTTAGTGTGATTCCACTTCCCAGTGACACTGTGAACAAGAGAACAAAATCCTCCCCAGTTCTTATCCTGCTGAAGAGTGTAAGAGTGAGGGACTCTGAGAATTGCTCTCTCTCTGTCTCTCTCTCTCTCTCTCTGTCTCTCTCTCTCTCTCTCTGTCTCTCTCTCTCTCTCTCTCTCTCTCTCTCTCTCTCTCTCTCTCTCCACCCTCACCCCCACCCTGCCTTCCTGCCTGCTGGAATTCTGCCGGTCTCCAGGAGTGGGCACATGAAGCTCCTGTTCGAGCCTCAGTGTTAATCTGTCTAATTGAAGGGCCTCCTCTTTTTTAGTGACCCTCTACTTTACCAAGCATGATGTGCATTCTCTGGAGATCAGTCCATCCCGAAATCAGATCCAAAGTATCTGAGTACTTCTACAGAGCAGTTGAACAATTTTCCTCCAACAGAGACTTATTCATTTTTCTGGCAGTCCATAGTTTGTATAATACTCTCTTCTAATACAATGATTCAATTCATTAATTCATTCAATGTTCCTTTCTATTGTCCGGCTTTTGCATGCATATGAGAAAATTGAAAATGTCATGGCTTGAGTCAGGCACACCTTAACCCTCAAAATGATACCTTTGATTTTTAACCCATTAAAGGTATATTTCACAGATTTGTCCAATGCAATTGACTGCGGCTTCCGTGGGTATTGGCAGTGGAGCCAAGTAAAATTGAGGCCTTCAATAACTTCACTTCTTTTCCATTGTGATGTTGCTTATTGACTTATTTGCAAAGATTTTTATTTTCTTTACATTGAAGGATAATCCATACTAACGAATTCTGGTGGCATAGTGATTGTGAGTTGGGCTACCACAGGCTTGGTTAGGAATTTTAAATCATCAGATGCTCCAGGGGAGAAAAATGGGGTTTTATGCTCCTATAAAGACTTATAGCCTTGGGAAACCACAGAGGAAGTGGTTATATAAGGAAGACAAAGGAAGTTGTCCTATAAGGTTGAAATCAACTCTATAACTGTGAGCTTTTATCATCCAGAGTGAAAGCTACCGTCTTTCAACTCCACCTGTCAATGCTTCAAGCCTTCTTCACTTTCAGCAGCAGGGTCATGTCATTACAGGTTGTTAATGAGTATACCTCCAATACAAATGCCATGTTTTTCTTCATATGATTCAGCGTCTCAGATTCTTTTTAAGCATACAGATTAAATAAGCATGGTAAAGGGATACATTCCTGACACATCTTTCTTATTTTAAACCTTGAAGTATCCACTTGTTCTGTTTGAACAACTTCCTCTTGGTGTACATCCAGGTTCCACAGGAGCACAGCAAAGTGTCTTGGATTCCTATTCTTCTCAACATTGTCCACAATGTGTTCTAATCCATAGTCTATAAAACACAAGTAAGCGGCTGAGCCCTGGTGGCCTAGTGGTTGTGACTGCGGCCCACAGCGTTGACAGTTCAAGTCCAGCAGTAGCTCTCCAGGAGCAAGGCTGGGCTTCCTACTCCCACCAAGGCAATGATGCCATAAAAAAATCAAACAAAAACACAAGTAAGCATCTCCCCAGCATTCTCTTCTTTCACATATGATCCACATGGCATCAGTAATGATAGCTTTCATTCTGCATCCTCCTCTAAATCTAGCTTTATCTCTGGAAGTGCCCTGCAAGATTAGCTGAAATTGTTTATAATTTTCTTCAGCAAAATTTTATTTTCATGTGATTTTGATGCTATTGTTTGAGAATTTCAGCATTTTGTTGGATCATCTATCTTTGGAATGGGCATAACTATGACTTCTTTTTTTCTATCAACTGTCCAGGCAGTTGTCTTCAAAATGTCTTGGCATCACTGAGTGAGTGCTTCCTGAACTGCATCCATTCATTGAAATGTCTCCATTGGATTTCTGACCTTTCTTTGAGTTGTGCTTTTTTCCAATGACTTCAGTACAGTTTGGACTTCTTCCTTTAATGCCGTCAATTCTTGATCATCTGCTAACTCCTGAAATGGCTGAATGCCAATTAATTCTTTGTGACACAGTGATTCTGTGTATTTCTTATATCTCCGTTTTTCAGTATATTGGTCAGAGAAAGCTTCCATATCACAACTCAAGGCTTGAAGTTTTTCTTCAATTCATTTAGCTTGAGAAAGTCAGAGTGTGCTCTCTTTCTGTTTTTTGCACCAGGTCTTCAACATTTTATTGTAAAAGTTAGATTAAATCAAATATATTTCTACTAAGGTTCCAATTTATATATACATGTATAAATTTTCCCCCAAAAAATTGATGTCCATCATCCCCAATTAATAATATTTAAATATGTCCCCATACTCAGTGGATGTCTGCAGATAAGTCTGACCAGTAATACACTACTTCTCTTAGCCTCATTAGAGTGTCTTAAAAAATTGGGGGTACAATTTTTGTGTCACATGAAAAAATGACCTTAAGTCACAGACAATATCAATTTTATTTTATTTTTTTTTTTTTAGGCATCACTGTCCTGGTGGTGGGAGTAGGAGGCCCAGCCTTTGCTCCTGTGAGCGGGAATTGAACCTCCATCCCTGTGGGCCGAAGTCCCGTGCACAACCACTACGCCACCGGGGCTCAACCCAACAATATCAATTTTAAACAAAACCCAAGTAGACATTTTTCCAAATAATTAAAGCTTTGCAGCATGTTTGCAGAAATGCTGTCCCACATTAAAAAAAACAAAAAAAGTTTTTCAATGGGTAAAACATTTTAACTGAAGTTGGGAATGCATCAAGAATAAATTCAAGTCTATGATGCAGGTTAGACTGGATATGGTTTTGAAAATGATTTGGGGGTTTTTTTGGTTTGTATTGTTTGGTTTGGCTTTTGTATGTTCATACTGGGGTGTAGTTCAAAGGAGTTATGTCTTTGGAGGACACATTTTTGTTTTATGTTTTTTTCTATTTTTCAGTATATGAAACCCAGAATTGATGAACCTATAGGGACAGCAAGAAGAATAAGAGTGTTGGGTGGGATAGGTACAGTGGTGGTGGTGGAGTAAAAGGGAGACATGTCAAGAAGTCCATGTAGAAAAAGAATGTTTGGAAATTGATTGTGGAAGCAATTGTACAACTCTGCTTGACATGGCTGAGCTATGGAAAGATGTATGTGTTAAATCCCAATTAATAACAATTTTTAGAAAGAAAAATTCAAGCGAAAGAATTCAGATCAAAACATTATGAAGACTGTTTGAAGAATCCCATGGGGTAAGCTTGATCAATTGCTCAATGGATACTGAATGATCTTGCCTTAAGGGAAAATCTCTAAGGAAGCTTTCAGGCAAGATGCACCAATAAACTGTTTTCCATCCTGACAATGCACCCACTTATTCTCCAACGACAAATGTGGGTTATCCTGTAAAATTTCCATTGGGAACCTTATCCACATACCCTACATCCCTAACCTTGCTTCTTCACCCTTACTTTGTTTCCAAAACTACAAGGATATTTAAAAGGAATAAGAATTGAGTTCCTTCCTGCAGTTGTCAAAGGGATCAGTTATCAGTTCTAAGAACTAGAAACCATAACATTGTGTGCTCGCTTTCCTGATATGATCACTGACGACAAATGTGTACGTACGCAAATGTGGTGAAGAAAGCTGATGGTGCCCGGCTATTAAAAGATATAGCATCTGGCATTTTAAAGGCTTGAGTAAACAAGCAGCCATCCAGCTCAGAGGCAACAAAGCCCACATGGAAGAAGCACACCAGCCTATGTGACCATGAGGTGTTGAAGGGATCCGGTGTTAGGCATCAAAGAACTAAAATTATATCATTATAAATAAGGGGGAGTACAAATTGGTGACCCAAAGCCCATCAATAGGTGAAGCGACATCCTCTTACTGAAGGGTTGTAGGGAGGAAATGAGCCAGTTAAAGTACAGTGTAGTAACAATGAAATATTCATCTTTCCTCTAGTTCTCAAATGCTTCCTCACACTTGCTATCATGCTTCCAGTTCTACCAGATAAGCCTGACTAGAACAGGGGATGTACACTGGAGGCAGAAACATGGGGAACTTAGAATAGATATTCCCTCAGGACGAGTGATGGGAGTGGTGATACTAGGAGGGTAGAGGGATGCTGGAGTAGAAAGGGGGAACTAATTTCAGGGATCTACATATAACCTCCTTTCTGGGGCATGGCCAATAGGGAAGTGAGTGAAGGGACACATTGGACAGTATATGATATAAAATAGCAATTTGTAAATTATTAGAGGTTCATGGCAGGGAGGGAGGAAAGGAAATATGGGAATCTGGAACTGGGGGGGCTTAAGAGGAGGGAGAATATTTTGAGAGTGATGATGGCAGCAAGTGTGCAAGTGAGATCTGCATACAATTGATGCATGTATGGATCATGAGGAGATGTGTGTGGGTACCCAATAAAACGATTCATTTAAAAAAGGGGGGGGAGAGGAAAGAGCAGCTTTTTTTAAAGAGGAGCTTATACACAGGGCTCAAGTAGAAAATGCTTGGAAATGTATGTGGCAACATGTATGCAAATGTGCTTGATACAGATGATGTACTGAATGTTATAATAGCTGTAAGAGCCCCCAATAAAATTATTTTTTAAAAAAAGAGTTGAGTTCCTTGAGGATGCCAAACATCAGTTTTGATGTGATAAACATAGATTCTCCAGAACAAGGTTAAAGATACACAACCTTTGCATGGAGGGTATGTCAAGAAAAAATAGCTTTTGTCTTAGGCTTAGTTGCCTAGAGAAACAAAACTAGTATATATTGTGTATATATTCAAACTTGTGTATATGTTAAAGGAACTGATATCAAGAAGCAATAGTATATCAAGAAGGTATCCCAGCCCAAACGAACTTAAGTCCACTGGTATGATGCTAAACGGACCCCTTGTCAGATTCAAGTAATGAGGAAAAGTGGAACAGGACACAGGGAAATCACAGGCTGGCAGGTAGCGAGTTGTGTGGATCTCAGGTCAGTAGAAACATGGAAGGGCATCTCCAGGTCACCTCCCAGGGTCAGCTGCCCAGATGAGTTGCCCTAGGAGACAGACAGGGAGACCCAGCAAGGATGAAAGTGAAGGGCAAGAGAGGAAAGAGAAGTGCTCAGTGTCTATAAACAAGTCCCAATCAACTCCAGAAAAAATAAAATTTTTAAGGAAATTAATTTAGAATTCACTAACAGACTGATGATGAGAATCCTGAAGTACTTGGAAACCAAGAACTAAGAGAACCACAGTTGAAGTTAAAATCTATTTTTTACTTAATATAATTAAAATTTAATATTTCCAGTCTTGTGGCATTCAGCTATAACTAAGAAAAGACATTAGTGTTTAGAAAATACAGACTACAAAGGAATGATCTAAATATCTATCACAAGGAATTTGAAGCATACCAACAGCTAAAGGTGTGAAGATAAACAAGCAGCTAACTAGCTGAGAAACAACAAAGCCCACAGAGAAGAAGCACACCAACCTGTCCCAACATGATCGCTATAGACAAAGCGGGTGCATAAACAAATGTGGCGATGAAAGCTGATGGTGCCTAACTATCAAGGGATATAGAGTCATTATAGAGTCTGCGGGCTTAAAGGCTTAAAGATAAACCAACAGGCTGAGAAGCAACAAAGCCCACATGGAAGAAGCAAAGAAGACTGGGTGATCACGAGGTGTTGAGGGGATCAGCTATCAGGCATCAAAGAATAAAACATCATATCATTGTGAATGAGGAGGAGTGCAGAGTGGGGACTCAAATCCCTTCTGTAGGCAATTGGACATTCCTTCACAGAAGGCCCAGGGGGGGACAAGGTAGTCAGGGTGCAGTGTAGCCACTATGAAACATGTAATGTTCCTCTAGTTCTAAATGCTTCCTTCCCCCCACCACACACACACACACACACACACAGACACACACTATCATGATCCCAATTCTACCTTACTAATCCAGCTGGACTTCAAGAGGTACACTGGTACAGTTAGGACCTGGAAACACAAGGAATCCAAAATAGAAGAACCCCTCAGGACCAGTGGTGAGAAGGGCGATATTGGGGGGTGGGGTTGGGGGGAAGTTGGGGTAGAAAGATATGACAGATTGCAAGGGATGGACAGCAGAGACGTGGGTGAAGGGAGGGATCAGATGATGTAAGAAATGACAAAATAATAATAATTTATAATTTATCAAGGGTTCGTGGGGGAGGGGAGAATGGGGAGGAAGGGGAAAAATGAGGAGCAGATGCCAGAGGCTCAAATAGAAAGTAAGTGTTTTGAGAACAATGAGAAGAACAAACGTACAACAGTATGTGACACAATGGATAGATGTGTGGATTGTGATAAGAGTCATGCAAACTCCCAATAAAATGATTTAAAATAAAAGAAGCATACCAACAAGTAGGAAAGCAATCTAGATCAACAGAAAACAGATGAAATAAGTATAAATATAAGCAAAAAAAATAAATTAGATATGGATAAATGGATGGTAGAGAAAATGAAAAAAGCCAGTATTTGCATCTTCTCTTTTTTAATGATAAAAAATTAAATGCCTGGCTGCTAATCACAAGATCAGTAGTTCAAACCCACCATTGAATCCTCAGGAAAAAGATGGAGCTTTCTGTTACAGTAAAGATTTACAGTCTCATAAAGTTAATTAAGCTTGCTCAGAGTCAAAATAAATTCACAGGCAGTGGGTCTGAATTTTGTTTTGCTTATCAAGATAAAGGGAAAAGAAGTAGACATAACTTATCATCCTCCTACATAGAAGAAAGAACAACTACACATAATAAAAAGAACACCAGAATACATTAAAAGTAACCATTTGGGAAATATAGGAAGGAACTGGGGGATAATGAACATTTATAGAAGTTCAAATATAGGTATGTACATAGGGGCATATATTTATAAGTGAGGATGGGGAAAGTGATTAATGTGTATTCTTATAGGGTTAGTAGTAGGACAACAGATAGGCATTGGACCTCCACTCAAGTATCTCCTCGGTTCAAGAACACTTTGTTCTATTAAATTGGCATTCCAAGATGCTTTCCGACATGATCACTGAAGAAAAATGTGTGCATAAGCAAAAGTGGTGAAGAAGCTGATGGTGCCCGGCTATCAAAAGATGGAGCGTCTGGGGACTTAAAGGCTTGAAAGTAAACAAGCAGCCATCTAGCTCAGAAGCAACAAAGCCCACATGGAAGAAGCACACTAGCATGTGGAATCATGAGGTGTCAAAGGGATGAGATATCAGGCTTCAAGAACTCAAAAGCACAACTTTGCATGCT